>PVKM010010140.1:0-35446 GCA_004027735.1 Carollia perspicillata | reverse complement strand
AACACAGAACATCTCTTCACTTATCTAGCTCTTATCTGATTTATTTCATCATAATTTTATAGATTTCCACATTCAGATGCTCTACATATTTTATTAGAAATATTTCACAAGCATTTCACTCTTTTTTATGCCAATTTAAATAGTATTTTAGTTTTATTTTAAAACCCCAAGAGCTCATTGCAGGAAGAAAGGAAGAAAGAAAGAAAGCAAGGAAGGAAGGAAGGAAGGAAGGAAGGAAGGAAGGAAGGAAGGAAGGAAGGAAGAAAAGAAAGAAAGAAAGAAAGAAAGAAAGAAAGAAAGAAAGAAAGAAAGAAAGAAAGAAAGAAAGAAAGAAAGAAAGAAAGAAAGCTAACTTTGGTATATCCCCATGTATCTTGTGACCTAGCTCTAACTGCTTATTAATTCCAGGAGTCTTTTTTTTTTTTTGTCAATTCTTTGGGATTTTTTAAATAAAAGTAATCATTATTATCTGTGTATGATTAATAGAGTTCACAGAATTCATTATCATTTTTTAAATTTTGATATTGGCAACAGCAGCTATAATTCTCCTCCATTCTCAAATACTTACATGCTTTATATTTCTTCTGTTTGCAACTAGCTGTGATGTTAAAAACATTCAGAAAATGTTTTTTCTATCTATGTTAATAGACATTCCTTGGCTATAACAACCAATTAGGAATTCTGCCAAAATTATTTTCACCTTTAAACCAATTAGTATATAAAGAACGAAGATGAAAATCGATTAGCTTATATAGTAGAAAAAGATGTAAGGTTAAGTTTTTCTTTTTTACCCTTCTAAATTTAATAGGTACAAAATGAATCCCATTTCTGCCTCAGGAATACTAAATACTTTTAGATAAAAGCTTTTTTTATTGTTGTTCAGTTACAGTTGTCCCCATCTTTCTCCCATTACTCTCCCCTGCCCTGCCCGCCACCATTTTATCCTTTCCCTGGTTGTCTTTGACCATGGGTCTCTTATACATGTTCCTTGACTTGACCCTTCCTGTTCTTTCCTCCGTTGTCTCCCTCCCCCCTCCCCTGTAGTCACTGTCAGTTTGTCCTTTATTTCCATTTTTCTGGTTCTATTTTGCTCGCTTGTTTGTGTTGTTGATTAGGTTCCACTTATAGGTGAGATCATACGGAATGGTATGGGAGAATATAAATTCTTCACTATAGTTATCATAACTATCATGGTTAGCATTTATTGAGCATTTGCTATATGCCATCATCTCATTTAGCCTGGATAACAATCTAGTGAAATGGATATTATGTTCTTTCCCTTTCACAGATAAGTAAATTTTGAGGCTTAGGAAGGTTAAATATTTTATTTAAATTTATGCCGCTATTAAGTGAAGGAGTCAAGATTTGAATAGAGGCCTTCTGATTCATCATATAACAGAGTATTTGATTAAGAGCCAGAGAAGCCAGTAAAATACCATGAAATTAAAATAAGATATCCTTTTTCAACATAAGGAGCATAACAAATTATGCCATTGTCTCATTTGGGGAACTAAATGATAGAAGTTCTGTTTTGAAGTGTCTTAACATGAAAATAAACATTGTATCATCATGTGTATTATGGAAACAGTACTGCCTACCAGCTGAGGATTCATAATTGGCAAGCAGTGTATAAAATTGGATCAATATAGTAGGGCTAAATTATACAGGACTTTAAAGAACAAATATAGCTTAATCTTGATGAATTAGAAAACAAAATACCTTTAAATATTATCAAGAAAGATGGTACACTATTCTGAAAGTCCTAGGTCCCTGAGACAAGATAAGATCCAGTATTAGAATCAGCAAGGAAAAGAGAGTTTGCTTGTATGTGACACCCAGAAATTTCATTTTGTAAACACTTATGATAAGTGCCATACTAGAAGGACACTGAATAAAGATAGCTTAGATATCATCCCAGTTGTTAAGCAGTTTATTGCCCTAAAGTTAAGTAGGAAAATGTCAAATTAAAGGGAAAAAATATGCCTTACGATGTTGGAGAAGCATGTTTCAGAGGAAGTGCAAAAGAAGATATAATTAACCCTGGAAAGATAGTGAGAATGAAGATAATGAGGATAGCCACCCCCAAAAGGGTTGACCCCTGAATTGAGGTGTTTTTTAGGACATGGTAAAAAGGTCCAAGAGGAATGGAGGTAGTCAGACGATTATCAAATTTACAGCAAAGGCTGGAACCATGGAGAACCTTAAGGGCCAACATTTATGGTGTACTCACTCTGTGCCAGGCACTCAGCAAGGGTTATTTCTCTTATTTCTCAAAAAAAAAAAAAAAAACCTTAGAGATAGATAAGTAGTCTTATTGTGTTCATTTTGCAAATGAAAGAATTGAGACACAGTGAGGGTAAATAATGTGATCAAGATGTGATTAAGGTCATACAGGGAATAAATGGAGAAACCCAAACTTCTTTTAGCTAAGCCGTCTGATGCCCGAGCCTTACCATTGCACTGTGGCACCTCCACATAAAATGGAGGAAAGCTTAACAGAAATGCTAGAACCAAGGAAGCAGTCTAGAATAAGTGTTCAAGCAGGAGTGAATTTCACAGGTAGAGTTCAAATCACAAAGATCCACTAGGACATAGGAGAATTAATTTAAAAAGCAGAAAATAAGGTGAGGTGGTTGATCAGAAGTCAAGCAGGAAATATAGGCAGGAGGCTCTTTTCTCTCCCAGGCATAAATAATCAGAGAAGCTTCTCAGACAGTGTCCCTCTGGCTAACCCTGGCCACCGTAGTGATAATGCTCCATCTTACTGTACCGGAGACATCCTAATGGTGTTTCACAACAAAAATTTGATTCATCAACTTTTGAATATCACATATTAAATAATATTAAGAAGTTATTCTTAATAACTTATAAAGTATGATTATGATATTGTAAAGTATATATTTTAAATGTCAGTTAGAAAGAAATATTAATGTGTCTATAGGTATAATACTTTGATTCCAAGGATTTACTTTAAAATAAGAGAGACAGACAGAGAGAGAGAGATAATTAGTTTAGGTGAAATAAAATGATTGACAAATATGTGGACAAATAATTAAACCAATGATGGAGAAATGGGGGTTCATCATATTATCCTGTCTTTTTTATGTATGTTTAAAACTTTCTGTAGTAAAAAGTTGAAAAATGGTTCCAAGATAACTTAATATCAAATAGCAGTGTCTGCTCACCAGTTTCCAGTTCAGCAAGGTAATTGGAAATGAGGTCTTATTTAATTTAGATTAATGCAAAACCCATTTTTGATCAAGACTAGAAAACAGATACAATTAATTCTGTGGTATTTAAATATCTTCAAGGTCAAATTATACAACATTTTTACATGTAAAACTGAAGACAAAAAGGGAAATTTTGAAAAATGTTATTTCCTTCAAATATTCTGTTTCTAGTCCCAATGGGAAACCAAATAAAGGGAACATAATCTTTCAAATCACTAATTCAAGGAAGTTTCTCTTCACACTTATCTCTCAAAATGAATTTGTTTATTCTTAACAATATTCCTAAGTTTTATTAGTCCTTTCCTTTGGACCATGGCTGGGTGGCATTAAGTGCTTATCTACTTATAGCTTTCCATTTGTATCTCATTAGAGAGGAAGATCAATCAATCAGCTTCTTCTACATTCTGAAGTGTTTTCTTCATTTCTGTTGACTTCCCACAAAACCAGGGCTCCCTGTCACTGGCTTTTCCTCTAGACAGGACTCTGGATTGTTGAGTACCTGCAAAGAAGGGACATAATTAAGAGAAATTTAATATGATTACGAGATGAGAAAATGAGATAAATGAAGTGTATACATCTTTTTTAAATAGAATCATGTGGGAGATCATTTGGGAGCCAACTCAGTGGGCACCAGTTCTCATCTGTCCTACGCAGGAAGTTAGGCTGGGGTATCCATTGGCCATGATGGGTCTTGGGTCAGCTGGGTATTATTAAACCCTTATGGTTTACCCAGGAACCACTTCCTCTGGGCTTTGTAAGAATGCCTTCCTCTTGAATGCCTCAGGCAATCTACTTGGCGTGGATAGAAACTAACTAATAAAAAAGCCAGGCTTGGGGATGGCTCCTGGGGACTCTCATCCCAGAGCTTTCCTACAGCAGTCCTTTGTCACTGGTATTACTAGTGACATGTGCTATGGCATCAGTATGTGAGGTACCATCTTCGGTATTGGGGAGAATATAGAGAAATATCCAAGCTTGCCATTTCCTTGGAGAAAATGGACTAGAACAGAAAGAACCTTAGAAATTAAAAATGCAGGAGATTTTCTTTAATTGTCCATGCAACTTCTTTTGTCCAACAGCCACTTGAGGAGGCATTTTAGTGGTTTCTCATGAAACTAAACATGCTCTTTCCATGTGATTTGGCAATTATGCTCCTATTTACCCAAAGCAGCTGGAAACTTAGGCCCACACAAAAACATGCACTTGGATGTTTATAGCAATTTTATTCATGATTGGTAAAAATTACAAGTAATCAAGATGGTCATCAGCGAGTGAATGAATAGGTAAATTGTGGATAGCCATACCAGATACTGAAATATTATTCAGTACTAAAAAGAAATGAAAATCACCCTGATTATCGTAGCTCAGTGGGTTGGGCATCATCCTGCAAACTGAAGGGTCACTGGATTGATTCCTGCTCAGGGTACATGCCTGGGTTGTGGGCCAGGTCCCCGACTGGGGGACATGAGACAGGCAACCAGTTAATGTTTCTCTTGCACATTGATGTTTCTCTCCCTCCTTTTCCCTCTTTCTAAAAATAAATAAATAGAATCATTAAATCAAATGAAATATTGAACAACAGAATGACAGGGAGGAATGAACCTTAAATGCGTATAGTTAAGTGAAAGAAGCCAACCTGAAAAGGCTATGTACCATGTAATTCCAACTATGTGACAATCTAGAAGAGGCAAACTTACAGAGACCATAAAAAATACCTGTTAGATTAGTGTTGAGAGAGGAATGAGTGGTAAAGAGGCAAAAACAGGGAATTTGGAACCCATAGACTTGGGTATATAATTGGGCTTTGCCACTTCTTGACCATGTAACCTTGTGTAAGTCACTTAACCACTCTGTGATATGTTAATTTTTTCAAATGATAATTATGCTATCAGGTAATAATACAGGTAAGTTGTCTAGTATAGAGCCAAGCATTATTAGTCAACATGCACTAGTGAACTTACTTCTCAATTGGTATAAAGATATACGATTATTCTGGAATAGGTAGGACTTCCGTTGTCCTAAAATCCAGAGGTTTTCAAATTCTTGTACTTTTTAAGTATTTCCAAGATAATTATTTTTGAGGTTCTAGGAAATGCCTCTGATAGAATTGCTTTGGGTCAGGAATAAACCCCTGAGACTGAAGCCCAGGACCAGCACCATCACTGCTTCACCAAACAGGCCACTAATGATTCCTTCCCAGAAGCACAGCATGGTGTGCGGATTGAATGAGCAGGGGGCTGTGAAAGGCATAGAGATGAGCACTTTTCCACCACAGAGGCTTAATAATTGTTTCTTCCTTCCCTTTGCTTGCATTCCGTACTCCTGGGCTTCACCTGCCGAAGCCGTAAATGAAGGGGAAGATTTTGTAACTTCTAAGACCCCACCAGCCTATTGCTCGGTGATTGCTAAATAGCTACTTATAGCAAAGGTGACCTTGTCATAAATAACACAGTTTGCTGCACACAATGTCTGGCACGTCTCCCTGTCTGTTTGTAATCATTGCTGTTAAACCTCAGTATTATTTTTTCTTGCCCTGCCTTTTTTCCCTCTGACCCTTCATTACCATTATTCACTTGGAGGTAGTTAATGTAAATCAAATTGCTCTCATTTGGCTTTCCACCAAGCTGTGGTGCAAATTTATTTGTCTAACTATGGCCCTGGATTTACAAATTCAGACCTAAGTCAATGGGAGGTGCGTGTGCAACTGCCCGTGGTAATCATGACACCAAAGAGAACTTGCCTAGCATGCTTGTCCGCTTTACATTCATTTCACCAGTCTGCCAACAGCCACCTTGTTCACCAGCCTCCAGTATCATTTTAATCTTTTTTTGAAGCAGCTTTGAATTTTTTTTATGTTTGCCTAACTCGTCGATATAAGCTTCATTACCATTGGCAATTAACAGCGATTCCTTCCAGCATGTATAGCCACATCAGTGTGTGTGGTTGATCATCTAGAACTAATTAGAAGTATCTGCTGCGTATGGGGCTACAATCTGCCACTTTTGGTTAGTGATTAATTGTGCAAAATTGTTGTTAGGTTTCTGATATGATGCAATGTGATTTAATTTGCCTCAGACCTCTTTCAGACAGGCTGTTGGATTCACTAGTAATTTGGATCCTGGCAGAATGGCTCAAGGCCTAACCTGAGGCTTTCTAATCGTACCCCTTTCACTATCACTGAAGCCTGTGTGCCCACTCGGACTATGAGAGCCCACAAAATTAAAGGGATAATGTCCTCAAAGAGGTCACCACTGAGGGTCGTTTGGGGAAAGGCCCAGGCTCTGTCATTTCCAATCAGCCAGAGCATATCCAGCAGTGGAGAGGGGAGACTGTTTGTCGTGGGAAATAAAGTGTGATGTAGCAAGTATTTGAAAATTGAGATTGCGATAAAGATTCAACATATTCAGGTTATCAAAATATCATCTGTCCACCCTTCTCCCTTCCCCCAAAGAATCTTCTGCCACTAAAAGAACATAATTGTGAGACCTGTTGTACACCCAGATTCTGTGCCAAATAGTGGCAGGTTGGACAATTATTGTTCTCAGAGCTCTGCACATTTGCTTACCTGCCAAATTCCAATGGGGAAGGTGAAAGGGTTCCTCGCCATTTTTCCTGAAATCCTTGGGTCTGATGTCACAAATATGGCATTTATATAAAAGTAGGGTTTAAAGGGTGGCGATGGTATTGGAAAGAGAGCTTAGGAAACTTCTCGAAGCAATGTTTGCATAGCAAACTTTCTATTTTTGTATTTGTCTTTTCAAGGCTTGAAAACAGGATATCAAATGTGATATCTGATGTGATGTTTACTGCAACATTATTCACAATAGAAAAGTATGGAAACAACCCAAGTTCCTGTTAACAGATGAATGGATAAAAAAGATACCTACACACACATGCACACACATGAATATTATTCAGCCATGAGAAAGAAGAAATCCTGCCATTTGTGACAACATAGATAGACCTTAAGAGCATTAAGCTAGGTGAGGTAAGTCAGACAGAGAAAGACAAATACTGTACAACCTCATTTATATGTAGAATCTAAAAAAAGCGGAACTTGTAAAAAAAGTAGAATGGTGGGTATTAGGGGCTAGAAAGTGGGGAAAATGGGGAGATGCTGGTGAAAGGGCACAGACTTTCAGTTAGAAGATGAATATGTACAGCTGCGTTATTATAATTAACAGTGCTGCATTATATACTTCAAAGTTGCTAAGAAACTAGATCTTAAATGTTTTCAGCACAAAAATGAAATAATAATTGCACGATTTGATGGCAGTGCTATGTAATGCTAGGGTGCTAATGACCATGTTACGATATATGAATGTATCAAACAGCAACTGTGCACCTTAAACCTACACAATGTTATATAGGAATTATATCTCATTTAAAAAATGGCAAAAAATAAAGGTTGATGATATATGTGATAGGGCTAGAGTGCCTTCAACTCTAGTCCCAAATGCTGTCCCAAATTCCCAGTTGGACTTGTTAAAAATACATTCCTCACAACCCCAGATTCTCCATTGGAAAGCCTGACATGAAGATAAGAATACCTGTCCCACAGACCCCTGAGGAGATGCTAAGATAGATGTTCCACAGGGGTCACACTTTGAAGGACTTTTTCTATATGACACTTCACCTCCTCCCAGGAGCCTCTCCACATAAAGGGCACTATAGGCACACGGGGAGTCACTAAGAGAGAATAGTAGATGCCTCATTTCAAAGTATGAACTTCCCCTTGATTAACTAGAAAATTGGAGAAGTTGGTATTATAGAAGGAGTATCGGGTGAGCAGTTAAAATCCTTGATTCCATCTTTGGCTCTACTTCCTAGCCTTGTTTTCTCTGGCCATTAAATTTTCTAGCTCCTTCAGTTTCCCATTCTGGGAAATAAGGACTTTAATATTACTTCTGCTATCTTGCCATATTCTTGTGAGAATCAAATGAGATAATACTTAAAGAAGTGCTTATAAAGTATTATGCAAATGTAAATAATTGTCATTATACCTTGTCTAGAATTAGAAATGATCAGAGATTGAACTCCACGGTTGCCTGGATCTTCCGCAGTTCTAATTCCTATTATTAGGGAAGGGGTTACACAAATGTCATTCAGTGCCACACTTCACAGCTACTTAAGAGTCTATAAATATCTCTGGCACAGCCTAACTTTCCTTCTATTTCACCCTAGCCGAACCTGCTAATCAGAGGTGGTAGTGGGGATGGTTTCGATGATATTCTTTTACTGGGACAGTCATTTGCTTGCTGGACCCCTTCACTTTTTGAAAATGTGTTTGCATTTATAACAGATGTGTGCTTCTGTTAGTACTTGTCTCAATTTCTCTGTCTCGATTTTCCTCACAGCTGGATCTATTTTCATCATGAAATCTTCTCTTAACCCTCCCACCCAGACACACCAAAAGTTTGAGTCACTGTTCTCTCCCATGTGTTTACGGGTGTATTATTGGAACACTGTCTCACCAGAGCTCAGTTCTTAAAGGATATAAGTCATGTCTTGATCGTGGCCTACTCCCTGCATATATGCATGGCTCGTTGTAGGCACTTGATGAAGAGTGAACACCTGGATGTAAAGAGTAAATGAATGAACGAGCACCATCTATAGGTTCAAATACATCTAGTTCTTGAGACATTTCCTGGCAGACAAGTATCAGCGGATGCTAAAATTGGTGTGTAAAAGCAATGAGAAATAGGATATTTTCATATTTTGAAAGTATCTATCTACAATGTACTTAGCTATTACAAAGGGAAAAAATAGTAAACTGATATTGGAGAGACCTGACAAAAATCTCCTAACCAAGTGGTCAAAATGAACATCAGTAGTAATGAGACATATCAGTACCATGTATCTCAATATGATTCTCTGAGAAGACTCAAAATAACTTTTGTAGTATTCTCACCAAACATGCATAATCTAAATTGAATCAGGAAGAATTGGACAATCCCATTGAGCAATATTCTACAAAGTAACTGGCCAGTATTCTTCAAAAGTGACAAAGTCATCAAAAGCAAACATGTATAAAGGATCCATGGACGTGGACAATAGGGTGGGGATTCACTGAGGGAGTGGGGGGTGGGGCGGGACAGGGAGAGCAACTGGGGAAAAATTGGAGCAACTGTAATTGAACAACAATAAAAAAAGAAAGACGGAAAATCTGTTCTAAATTGAAGAAAACTTGAGGCGACTTGACAACCAAATACTGCATATGGTTCCAAATTGGATCTTGTCTGGAGAAAGAACTTTAGTGGGGAAATTGGCAAACTCTGGATAAACTCAATAGACTAATTATCAGTTTAAAAATGGGGTCAATTTCCTGGTCTTGAAAATGTACTTGGTTATGTAATGTTAGCATTTGGAGTATCTGGGTGAAGGCTACCTGAGAATTATTTGTACTATCAGTGATATTTTTGTAAGTCTGAACTTATTACCATATGCCAAGAAGGGGACTAGTTCTACTTCTATGATGGTTACATAAATCAAACGTGGGGGCTTACACTCCAGGAGTTTTAGTCCAGTAAAGGATATAAAATTGCAGTGTAAAAAAGTACTAAATGCTATGATAAGAGCTATTTAACTTTAATTCCTATGTATATGTTAGAAATAGAAATATCCCCTTTAATGGGAATATAAAAAATACATCATGAATAAGGCAGCATTTTAGTTGCTCCTTAAATAACATCTAGAATCAAAATGTCTAATGATAGGAGAGAAGGAAGTTGAGGTGTAAGAATGGCATTTCTTTCAACCAGGAGCCCAGAGCAAATAATTGTCTTTAGAGTTTCCTGGAACATGGGGATTTGTAGGAGGTGAGTTGAACGTGGGTATTGAGACTTTATTGAAGAGGTTCTTTAATGCGATGACAAAATGTCGTGATTTCATTCAGTAGTTATTAAGAAGCCACGGATAGATTTTGGACAAGATAATGTCAAGATTAGTAAGAAAGATGCAAAAGGACTGGGTTAGATGGAATAAAATGAGGATTATGACATGAACTGTTGTTGGCTACTTTATGTTATTTAAACACTCAGCATTCAAAAAAAGGAAAAGTGGTCTGCAGGTATGAACATTACTCTCTTCACTGTGAAAGAGTCATTGATGTTTAAATTGTCCAATCAATAAAGAATTGTGAATTCAGAGATCTTCACATTCACAGAGGCAGATGGTGGGATTAAAAAGAGTTCTCTTATGAGCAGCTATATGACTAATACATTTGCCACCCAGCTGCTCCAAACAATAAATAGGGAAATTTTAAATGAAGGTTTGGAAGTGGATGGATGTTTTATCGTAATGCAAACTTGGAGAAGTCAGTGTGTCAAGTGCCACTTAGGAGCTGGAAGACACATTTCTCTGAGGTTCTGACCATTGATTTCTCTATAACATGTCTTAAATATCTACTGATTGCAGAAGTATTGAAACATACTACTTAGGTGACCAGCTCTACAATATACAATTAATCTTTTCATATTCTATTCTGTCACAATTAATCTTTTTGTATTCTATTCTGTCAGATTTTTATAATTATGGAAAAGTACAAATAATTAAACTACAAAAATATAGAAGTATGCATTTAAATAGTTTAAAATGCCCTAGGATTTTAAATACCAGTAGTAGTTTACAATGTTTTGCTTCAAAATTACTCCGAATAACTGAATTTTTAAAAATTCATTTTTACCAGATAAAACTTCCCAGTTTTTTACATTCTAGTTTGTGCATTTTCATATATGTCTCAAAAATATTGAAACTATGATTTCCACTATTTTTATCACTGTAACATTTTTAGCATTGACAACAAAATCTGTTTCTGGACATAAAAACATCACTTTATGAGCATTCACTGTTCTCTCTGAAGACATGAAATATTTTCACAACTTGAACTTCAGGTTTACATCCAGTCACAACACCTGGGATTCAGATTCGCTCTATTCCTCTAGAGTCCTTCTTTTTTTTGAAATTCCAAGTCCCATAATCAATTTATTTAGATTGCTTAATGGTCCAAAATTTAGTGTGATCTGTCCAGTGCATTTCTATCTCAGATATAGAGACTGACGTGGGGAAAACTGTGCAGATACATGCAGAAAATGAGACTAGACCACCTTCTTACATGATGTACAAGAATAAACTCAAAATGAACTAAAGACTGAGTTGCAAGACCCAGACTATAAAACTCCTAAAAGAAAAGATAAGCATTAAACTCTCTGACATTACTTTTAGAATGTACATATAGATATAGATGAGATAGATAGATAGATACATACATACATACATACATACATACATACATATAGATATAAATACAGGTGTCCTCAAGCAAAGGAAACAAACGAAAAAATAAACAATTGAAACTATGTCAAACTAAAAAGCTTCTGCACAGCAAAGGAAACCATTAACAAAATGAAAAGACAAGATACCAATTAGGAGAAGACATTTTCTGATCATATATCTGATAAGTGGTTAAGATCCAAAATATATAAAGAATTCATATAACTTAACACATACAAAGCAAACAAACCAATTAAAAAGGGACAGAGAAACTGAATGGACATTTCTCCAAAGAAGACATCCAGATGGACAACAGACATGTGAAAGATGCTCAACATCATTAATTCTCAGGGAAATGCAAATGAAAACCACAATGAGATATCACCTCATACCTGTCAGGATCGCTACTATCAATCAGTCAACAAACAAGTGCTGGTGAGGGTGTGGAGGGCAAAAAAACCTTGTGCACTGTTGGTGGGGTTGCAAGTTCATGTGGCCACTGTGGAAAGCAGTATGCAGGTTCCTCAAAAAATTAAAAATAGAACTACCTTATGACTTAGCAATTCCACTTCTGGATATTTATCCCGAGAAATAGAAAAATACTAATTCAAAAATGTATATGCATCCCTGTGTTCATCGCAGCATTATTTACAATAGCCAAGATATGAAAGCAACCCAGGTGACTATTAACAGGCAATTGGATAAAGGAGAGGTAGTAGATATATGCAATAAAATATTACTCAACCATAAAGAAAATTAAATTTTACCATTTGCAACAACATGGATGGACCTAGAAGGTGTTAAGCTAAGTAAAATAAATCAGAGAAAGACAAATGCCAGGTGGTTTCACTTATATGTGGAATCTAACGAACAACGTAAACAAAACAAACAGCATCATAGATACAGAGACCATTTTGCAGATGCCAAAGGGGAAGGGGTTGGCGGACTGGGTGAAAAAGATAAAGGGATTAAGAAGTACAGATTAGTAGTTTAAAAAACAGTCATGGGGACGTAAAGGGCAGCATAGGGCATACAGTCACTAATAGTCCAATAACTGTGCATGGTACCAGGGGCGTACCAGAGTTATTGGAGGGCCACTTTGTAAATTATATAAATGTCTAACCACTGTGCTGTACACGGAAACTAATATAAGATAATATTGTAATTGAAATAAAAGACTCAGAGACTAAGTGATAAGAATGCACAGCTGTAACATGGGAATATTGGGACAGGGCCGGAGACTTTCCAGTACCCTCGTTGAATTGTGATGCGTCATTCTCAGTATATTGATGACAAATAATGTTGCATCCCCATTGAAATGGCTACTACTGATACCATGAATGCAGCACTCGGATACTCTCATGGTGTTTTATGTTGCTTAACAACAGAGAATCAGCAAAGCATAGTTTCCCTATTCCTTCCTGTCCCACAGAGAAACATGCCAAAGTGGGCTAGCTGTGGGCACTATGAGAAATGTTAGCACAGCAGCACCCTGACCTCTTCACACTCATATATTTGCCAGAAAGTTGTAAAGGAAAGCACTGTGTAACAACAGAGGTTTCTTGGTTGAGGGAATAGCCTTGGTAGAAAGGGGTCCTCCAGCATTCAGTTGCTGGAATCAGCCTGTTCTGTCTTCAGTTGACTCAGTCTTGTTCACTGAACTTCTTGCAAAGAAGTACTAAGGAAGAGATAGAGAGAAAGTGAGCCTCCGGAGCCGTGGGAGCTTATCTCTCCTTACCTGTTCAAGGTTGGATAGACGTGGAATCGGTGTGTGCGTAAAAACACAAAAACATGGGAAAAGTTACTGTATTAAATCTAAACATAAAGTAAATTTCATATTACTACCGGGGATGGGTGGATTTCAGAAAAGTATTTTTTAATTATTTTTTTTGTCTTTCTGTATAATTGAGATTGACCTTATTTTTTATAGAATATTAGAACTAGAAGAATCTTTAGAAATCATTGTGGTCAGTTTCCTTCACTGTGGCTAAAAGCAATGAACACATTTTTCTAAGGATATAAATAGGGTAACCACAGTTGATTGTCTAAATCAGTACACCTTTGAGAGTATTCAAAAGTGTTATTATTCTGGGAGAATAGGCATAAAAGGAAATATCACAGAAAAACTAGGTCATGTGGTTATATCAGACATAAAAATTAACAATTAATAATTGTGTCTTTTGAATGTGGTCATCAAACAATTTTGCAAGTACACCTCCTTCATGACTGTGAGGGAGGCTGAGGCTGGATGTGCATACTGGATGCCAGTAGTGTGAAGAATGGTGGTACCCCAGTCCACGTTGCCTGCGCAGTCTGGCATTTTGATATTATGACTTTGCGGGGTTGAGAGTAAGGTGAAAAGGCAATAAACTATTTTACAGTTATAACCTAGTAGAAAGGTGGAAGCACCGGTAGACTTGTGTCTATGCAAATGCGAAAATGTAGTTCAGTGTCCTTATGTACAGCCGGGTGTCTACATGCCCAGGCATGGGGGCAGCAGACACATTTCAGACCCTGTTTACCTGTCTGAGGGAAGGAGGTCCCAGTCTACTTCCAGATTCTCCGTGGGTCAGAGTCTGGGGGATGAAGTTTGTCCCTGGGGAGGCTATCATCACAGACTGCTGTGTGGAGGTAGAGCTAACAAAGATGAATAGAGACAGGTAAGAAGTGACACAGAGCAAGACAAAAGTTTTACTGTGACACCAGACAACGAAGTAATGGGCACAGAAAATGTTTATCCTGAGAACTCGTTTTATCTCATTTTCCAGCAAAATGGAATACTGGCCAAACTACATTTTTAGGCTAAGTTTTGTGACCACAGAGTGTCTGGGAAGCTGAGAGATTTCACTTTACTGGTAAAGTAACAGTTATCTTTGGACAAATGAAGGAAAAACCCGTGAGACAAGGGTGAGAATGTGGTGAATATCAATGTTAAAAAATAAAACTAAATTTAATATATTTCTCAGAGTTATATAATGAGATGATTTCATTTAGAGTGAATAACTCAAGTATTATAAAAGCAGTGATAGCTTAAAATAGGTTTATTTTGAATGTGCACATCAAATGTGGAATCTCAGTAATATGAGACTAGTTTATTAGCAGTTTATACAATTTACTTATTTTAATATATTATCTAAATAAATATTAATTTAATGAACCTAGACTTCATCTATGATGTCTCTACTTGGTTACCCAGCATAGCCATTTCTGGATACCAAACTACTGATTTCAACACTGGAATTTATTTCCAATTTTCCATACATATCATCAATAACAAACTCTTCAAAAATGTAAACTTGAAGCCCTGGCTGGTGTAGCTCAGTGGATTGAGTGCAGGCCTGTGAACCAAACAACCACGGTTCGATTCCCAGTCAGGGCACATGCGTAGGTTGCAGGCCACTTCCAGTTCCCAGCAGGGGACGCACTAGAGACAATCATACATTGATATTTCCCTCCCTCTCTCCTTCCCTTCTCCTCTATAGATAAATAAATAAAATCTTTTTAAAAAATGTAAAATTGAGTGCCTTTATTTAGCACCTTATGTACCAGGCCTAGTATTATGTAGAAAAGTAATATACAAAACTTTTAACTTTCTAACATCTATGACATACACAAAATTATCCAAATATTCTCAAATTAAAAATAGGCTCAATATGTTGACAGCATACAACTCCTGCTTCCTTTTTTTTTCACAAAGAAAATTGGACAATGGAAGACTATTTGGGTCAATTTATGCTGTAACATAGTGTTGCTGGAATATCAGTCAAAATTATTTCATATAGTAGAAATAATTTTTCATGTCCATGCACTACCTACATTATTAGTTGCTTTATTGTCTTCTGAATAAAGTCACTTCTGTACCAAAATAAGTTTATTTTAGAAAGCAAATTAGCTTTAAATCTGTAAATGGAAGAAGAGAGAATTTTAACAAATATCATTGAACTATACAACACATGACTATTGAAATAAAAATATACATCAATAAGTCCCTAAAATCATCTTGCACATTCCTGGGGTCCTCACACCATTCATTCTTTGGTAAACATGACTCCCCCACCACCTTAGAAGTGAAGAGCAAGGAAACACAGCCGACCAGAGCGTGCAGGTGGCCTGCTGGAGGTGCTGTGAGCAGGGTGCTGTGAGCCGGGTGCTGTGAGCAAGCTGCTTGTGGCCCTGCCCTGCCAAAATGTTTAAGGTCCAGTTGAGGTCTGTTGGGAAAAAAAAGCAGACATTAATAGGTGGTTTGTGTAGTTCAAAAGAAAGCCAAGAGGGTGCCACAGGAGCAAACAGCCAGCAACTTAGTCTATTTGGAGAGTCAGAGAAAAGCTTACTAATGTATGCAAAACTTAATCCGAGTGCCTGGAATGTAAGAGAGAAAAAAAAGAATGCGCAAGAAACCTCAGAGGTAGGATGGGACTGGTCACAGGCACTCTTTTTCTCCCACATTCGGTACTGTATTTTGTTCTTGTGGAAGCCAGTTGCCTTCTCTAAAGCTTATTACATAATTCCCTTAAGCTCCCCCAGAACCATAAACAGTTACAAGAATAAAATCGACTCAGGTTCCTGAGAAGTTTCTCTGCCATTATATAACAGACAAAAGAGAGAACATCTACGGTCCTATGGGGGCAACTCCCAGAAATCTTAATATCTAATCACTAAAACTTTGATATTTCCAGCTTTTCCATTTTTCCTTGTTAATATGTCTAAAACTACCGCGGCATAAATGGCAGCATTGCTCATTTTCTCTGAAGAGAAAACCTCACAGCCAGAAAGTTGCCAGGCTCTGAAGGTATGTCACATCAAGACAATTCTTAACTCCCAAGACGATTAAATGGCAGAGAGGATTCAAATTCAGAAAATCTGGGTTCCAGTCTTCAAAATGCATAGTATGAGGAACGTATCTGTTTTCACGGAATCTCAGCATGTATATGTGTAAAATATTCTGTCCAAAAAGTATCCAGTCATGCAATATGAAAAACAGAGACATTTATTAAAGAAGATACAAGATACAAGAAACAGTGTCCATAGGACAATGATGCCTCAGTCACTTTCAAAGTAGGCATCTTGGGACCTCACACACTTCTTCCAGTGTCTCGTCCACTGTTCAAAACACTCTGCAAAATCCTTTGTTGGAATCACCATCAGCTTCTCGGTCATATTTTCCTGAATCTCATTGATGGTCTGAAATATCTTCTCTTTCAAAGGTGATTTTAGTTTTAGGAAAATCCACAAGTCACAGGATGCCAAATCTGGGCTGTAGTGGGGCTGAGTTACCTGGGTGATTTGATATTTCATCAAAAACTCTGCATGAGATGTGATGCATGAGCAGGTGTCTTGTCGTGATGAAGCTGCCAATCACCAGTTGCCCATAGCTGTGGCCATTTTCATCATATTGCATCTTCTCAATAGATGAAAATCATGGAGGTAGTTTTCCTTATTAATTATTTGGCCTGGAGGGGTGTATTCATGATGGACAACACCTTCCTCATCAAAAATCACTGTTAACAGAATCTTTATCTTGCTGCAACTTTATCACACCTACTTTAGGCATGGAGAACCAGGTGCTTCCATTGGAGCAACTGGGCCTTGTTTCCAGACCATAGCTGTAGACCCGTGATTCATCTCTGGTTACGACCTTCTTGAGGAAATTTGGTTCACTGGTAGCAGTTTGAACCAAGCCATTAGCAATTATAGCACAATATTCTTTCTGCTCTGATAGCAGAAGTCATGGAACGAATTTTGCCATCATACATTGCATGTTAACATCCTACATCAAAATCTCAGACACCCTAGATTTTGGAATCCCCAGATCAGCTTCAAGTTCTTGCACTGTCAGTCATTGATCTTTGTTGATGGTAGCCCATACATGTTCAACATTCTTGGGTGTTCTGCTTGTTGCAGGCCTTCCAGAATGTGGATCCCTTTCAACAGATTCTCAACCATCTTTGAAGCATTTGTGCAACACTTTTGTTTATACTGTACTCATGGAATCATCCCCAAAAACCTTCTGAATCATCTGACTAGTTTCCATGGAGGAATGTTTAAGCTTAATGAAAAATTTGATGCAGGTTCATTGCTCCACTTGCTCAGTCATTTGTAATGTGACGGTCACACAGTACACATGCTCACTTTGTGGCATCTACCACCCCCCACCCCCAACTAGTACAGTGAAATCATTCACACATGTGCATTCCAGTCCACCCTCCTTGGTTGCCAGGTTACATTGATGTTGCACAAACTGTTCTCATTATATTAATAATGGCTGGACTTTTTCTGGACAGACCTTAGTATATATGCTCATATATGTATGCCGGGGGAAAAAATCATTCTTCATCTCAAAGTGTATATTTTTGTCAGGCTTTCCAGAACCTTCATGACCATATGGAGAATGATATATGTTTTAATTATTCAATGACAGACTCAATTTACAGCTATTATATTTAAGATACTATCCTTGATTTTGGCAGGCACAGCTAAGCATGATGTGGTTTCTACTTTCAAAGAGCTTACAATATAATGAGGAAAAAAATGTAGGAACACCCAGAGAAATGCCACACTCTCTAGAAAATATTGCTTGATCCTGTGCAAACTAAAATGTTTTTATCTGCCCTTAAATCCACTATTGATAAATAGTTTTATTGGACCATTTCTATGAAATCTACTTCATAGGATATACAAGTTATGCTAAAATAAAAGTGCAAAGGAAATTCAGAAAAAATAAAATGTCCTTAAGTAATCACAGCTTTGAAAAGATCCTTCAACAAGGATCTGCACTTCAATTGTCTGCTGACACCACCCAGTCCTGGAAAACTGTTGCGAGGAGAGGCCTTCCAGGGTCTCCAGGGCAGAGTGAGTTCTATCTGCTTCTATACAGAGAGACAGACAGGGACAGTCAAGGGGATGAAATGAGACCTTGCATTCTGAGGCCGACACAGCTCGCATGGGGAGGGTTAATTCTGGCCCTTAATCAGAGATCTCTCCTTCTTTCTCCTCATATTATCTCTCTTTGAATATTTTTGCCTTTAAATAATAGTCTCAATAGCAGGAATAGGAGCTTTGGTATCAGATATTTCTTGAATTCATAACCCTATTCTCTGAATTTGAGTTTCCTTATCTAAAAAAAGGTGATTTTATTTATGTTGATAGGTTATTATAAAAATGAAACAAGATGACTTGAAAAAAAAATGTTTAGAACCCAGCACAGTGTTCAGTACATAGTAGGCATTCAGTAAATGTCAGTTTTTTCCCCAAAGCCAATGTTATATTATATTTTGCAAATATTGTAGATTTCTTGTTTTTATGTGTTTATAATACCTATCTATAACACTACGCTGTATTTATTCCTATTGTACATATGATTATTTGTTCATTCACTAAGAAAACATTGATGTGTCCATGGACTAGACACTGAATTAGTGGAACAGAATCCTGCCTTCAGGGATCTTTTATTAAAACATGGGAGATATACATTTGAAGTGGTTTTAATGCAATTGGGAAGTGCTGTGATGGAGACACCTCTGGTGTGTGGTAGGGCACAGAGGAGGCAGTGCTCAAATTTGTTGGCAGGCAAGGATGTTTCAGAGAGGAAAGGGATGAATAATTATTGTCTCAGAGAGTGGAGAGAGAACTAACATGTGATCCAAGAGAACCTGGGTAAATCTTACCTTTGGTCTCATTTTTGTGAGGTGTCTCTAATGATAGGGGCCTTGAATCAGTGGTCCTAGGTTCGCTTAGACTGCAGCTGGGACACAATCACTCATTTTCTGATCTAGAAGAAATAAATTCTGACAGCTGTAGACGAAGTCTCCAAGTTTACATACTGTTATAAGCTGTTAGGTTACCTAGAATGAACAAAAAGGGTACTGGGATTGTTTCGATGGACTACTCTGGGGGGCTCTGACCCTGCTCACTACTGTTGGCACTGATTATTCAGTTAATTTCAGTGAACTTAGGTCAGGGGGCTACTGCCTTCCAGGCACCTGGGATAGACAGTGAGCAAAACAGATAGTCTCACCACGGATAGTCTGTGCACAGCTAAGCATAATGTGGTTTCTACTTTCAAAGAGCTTACAATATAATGAGGAAAATAATGTAGGAACACCCAGAGAAATGCCACACTCTATAGAAAATATTGCTTGATCCTGTGGAAACTAAAATGTTTTTATCTGCCCTTTCCCAATGTCATTCCCATTGAGATGTCATTCCCAATCTCAAGGGGAGATGGGAAGATAAACAGGAATTTTCCGATGAGGTTGGTGTAACTTTGTAAGTGATATTGAATCTCCACTGAATATCTGTTGAGCATTTTGCCATGATTACAGGACAGGACAGACTGATGTGGCAGCACAGGGATACCCTCGGCTGTTCCAGAGCTTTGTAAAAAGCTGCCTGGAGAAGGTAACACCTATGTTGCATCAAAATAAATAAACAAAAGAAGAAACAGACTCGTGGATACAGAGAACAGACTGACAGTTGACAGAGGGGAGAGGGCTTGGGGGGCTGAGTGAAAAGGATGAAGGGATTAAGTGCAAATTGGTAGTCACTGACTAATCACAGAGATGTACGTTACAGCATAGGAAATACAGTCAATAATATCATACTGTGCATGGTGCCAGATGAGTACTTGAAATATCAGGGCAACCACTCTGTAAAATGCATGATCATCTAACCGTGATGCTCTACATCTAAAACTAATACAGACTAATAATTAACGTCAACTATAACAGAAAAAGACGAGCAATGTCATAGGGTTGTAAAACAACAAGGCACCCATGGGAAGTGACCTACAGTTCGGTCCAGCATGGCTAGAACGTCACATCTTAGGGAGAAGTGGCTGCCGATGGGGCAGCAGTAAAGTCATGAAGAGCCTGGCACGTATGCCTGAGTGTGTGTGATAAAGGGCTCTCTCAGCTTGCTGTCTGGGGTCATTAAAATAATTAGCAATTTTTCTGGATAATGGAAGTTTCTGTTGTCAGCAGTGCATTGATAAAGATATTTATAATTCCATAGTAGTTTTTACCTGAAGTTTTAATATCTATATGTTTGTTATTATCTATTCATTCACTCAATAATTATTTATAGGTTTCCTGCAATGCCCAATCACTATTATGGCTCCCGAGAATAAAGTAGTGGGTAAAATATATGCAATCCTACCCTCATGAAACATACTATCTAGAGAAGGAGATAAATATCAAGCAGATAACTGTGCAATAACACTTATGAGAGATTCTGTGAACAAGCATGGGCTATTGGCAAGCCACTAACTTCAGGGCCTGATGTGAGCAGGGTGCCAGAGAAGTCCCTGAGAAAGGGTCAGTTCAAGAGAGACCTGGAGAATGAATGTGATTATTAGAGGTGAAGATGGGGTGGGAGAGAAGATACCTTCCATTTCGAAGGAATGGTGTGCGTTTAAGCTCTGTGGTGCGCTAGTAACTAGTACTCTCATGGAACCAGGAAGCAGCTGGTAGAAATGGCTGATCATCTAGAATATGACCAGAGATGGATCAGGAGAGATAGGTAGTTATCAGTACATGCAAGGCCTCAGAGATTACATTAAGGATCTGCACTGCCTTATAGGAGTGTGTAGGTAAGATTTGCATTTTGAAAACCTCACTCTGGCTGCCAAGTGAATAAAGAATTAGAATAGGTGCCCTGGCCAGTGTGGCTCAGTGGGTTGGGCATCATCCTGCAAACCAAAGGGTTGCAGGTTTAATTCCCAGTCAGGACACATGACTGGGTTGCAGGCTTTGTCCCCAGTTGGAAAGCATATAGCAGGCAACCAATCGATGTTTCTCTCTTGCATCAGTGTTTCTCTCCCTCTCTTTTTCCTCCCTCTCTCTCTAGAATCAATAAAGGAAAAAAAAATAAAGACTAAAAGAGTTAAAATAGGTGTTGGAAGATCAAACATGAGGTTAGAGTAAAAGGCGTTAGACTGGGGTCTGACTGTAGTAATGGAGAGCATTGGAGACACAAAACACAGGTTAACTCTGCAGCTCAAAACCCCCAAAATATGGTGCTATACACAGACAGGCCTTTTATTATCTTGATTTTTCAGATGCTTGAATTTTCAGATGTTTCCTACATGTTTTTCAGAATTCATGTAGCTCAGCAACCTCTTCAACAGTAAAAACCATTTCACTGGAGAGACAAGCAAGAAAAAAGCAAAGAATAACAGGAACTATCATTTATTGCTGGTGGGAATAAGAAAAGGGTACAGCCACTTTAGAAGACAATTTGACAGTTTCTTACAAAACTAAATATACTCTCACCTAACAAAACAGTAATCACGCTCCTTGTATTTACTCAACCTTATTGAAAACAGGTCCACACAAAAACCTGCACGCAAATATGTATACCAGCTTTATTCATAATTGCCAAAATTTGGAAGCAACCAAAATATCCTTTAGTAGGTGAATAGATAAACAAAATGGGGTACATCCAGACCATAAAATATGATTTAGTAATGAAAAGTGCCCTGGCTGGTGTAGCTCAGTGGACTGAGTGTGGGCCTGCGAACCAAAGAATCGCAGTTCGATTCCCAGTCAGGGCACATACCTGGGTTTCAGGCCAGTTTCCAGCAGGGGACACACAAGAGGCAACCATACATTGATATTTCTCTCCTTCTCTCCTTCCCTTCCCCTCTAAAGATAAATAAATTTTAAAAAATCTTTAAAAAAAAAGAGGAAATGAGCCATCAAGCCATGAAAAGATGTGGAGGAACAATGATAGCATTTTGCTAAGTAAAAGACAGCAACCTGCAAACGCTATACAGTGTATGATTCTAACTACATGACACCCTGGAAAAGGCAAAACTATGGAAACAGTAAAAATATCCCTCGTTGCCAGGAGTTTCAGGGGAGGATGAATAGGTTGAGCATGAGGGATGTTTAAGGCACTGAAACCACTCTGTGTAATGCTATCGTGGTGGATACACGCCATCATACATTTGTCAAAACCCGTAGACTGTGTAATACAAAGACTGAAGTTTCGTATCAGCTATGAATTGGAGTTAATAATAATGTATCAATATTGGTTCACCAGTTATAACAAATGTGCCACCCTAATGCAATATGTTAATAATAAGGGAAAACCAGGGGGTAGGGTGAGGTAATATATGGACAATTTGTACTTTCTGATACATTTTTTTGTAAATCTAAAACTGCTCTGTATATTAGTCTGTTAGTTTAAAAAAAATACAAAAGTCATGGCATGGCCATGAATTGCTTGAAACTCAAACTAGACAGATCATTTTGTCACACAGCACACGACGGTATATTTTTTTGCTTTTTGCCCAGGGATCGTTCTTATCTTAGCACACAGAGATGGATTATGCCAGTGCCTTCCAGACAATGAGATTTAGGAAGTGGAAGCAGCTGCACCAAGATTTCTACATGTTATGGTCTCTGAAAAATACAAAGACTATCATGAAGCAATTCCTCTCACTTCTGGGTTTTCCCTCTGCTCAACAAGTAGAAATATGTCCAAAAGACAGACCCAGCAAGGGACCCGGAGCAGGATGGGGTAGTGTCAAAAAGCTCAGCGAATTCCCACAAATGCTACAGCAGTTTGGAGGTAGATGTTACGTCAGGTCGCCAGGGCATCTCTGTGGTGATACCAACTTACAGGATCACCATTTCAAACAGGAGCGGTTGATTAACATTACTCTGCTATTCCTCACCCCTTCTCCCAAAGGCCCAAACCAGAGACAGGTACAAACAGGTGTTAATTGTTTGTGATTCTCAGCCATATTGTGTAACCTTGACTAAATGTGGACCAAGAGAATATTCAGTTATTTGATGTTTTTTTTCTCATTGCTTTGCTAATTAATTTAGAAATGTGAATTGACACAATATCAGCAACGAGCCTTGTGTTCAGCTTGTGATAATTAGATAGCACTAGTCATTCAGTCACACCTTACATCCCCAGTCTGCTTTTCTGAGAAGAAATTAGGAAGCAATGAGGTATGTCTTCATAAAAGCGAACAGTCTTTCAAATTTGCATCCAGTATTGTGGAGAACAAAAGCTGCCTCTTTCTTTGTCAATTGCCTTTCACATATTTGATGATCTCAGTATAATAGAACATTTTTGTCTATATTAACCTCAGATGCATAAAAATTTCTTTAGGGAGAGAGACTTCAGAGATAGACCATTTGCACTCATTTTCAACACACTGTCAGTGCCTAGATGTCAAGCGCAAACTGTTGGCTATTTAGATGGCGTGATAAATTGTGGATGTGCATTTGTAACAGTATGATTGTGGGGAGGTTAGCTCTTATTGAGAATAATTGCTGATATTTCCCTTTAAAAAAGTATGCGTGATTAATGCCACTTATAAGGAAAGAATGCTACAAACAGTAATTTTAACATTTTTTGTAGCTGCTATTATGCATTAAACATATTTGTCTGAATTAGGGAAAAGGGTAACAGTTCCTAGTTTTATATGCTTTGGTGCACATATGAAACAGTATATCCTTAATGTTCAGATTCTTCACTGCTGCTGGAGTGGTTGCAGTGATCAGATGCTGCCTTCTTCAGGGATCTTTGTCAACCCCATACTCCCACCAAAAAAATCAATTCCTAAAACAAAGGAAAGTCAGTTGCTCTTTCTTGATGGAAATGTTCACTATTATAGCTAACAGTTATTATCTGTGTTTCTGTGTTGTGGGCATGATATTAAATGTGTGATATGCATTCTCTTATTTAATCTCCCCAACAACCTTATATTAAGGTTCTGTTATTACCAAATTTATAGCTGAAGAGAATATGTTTCAAAGAGGTTAAACAATGTGATTTTAAGGTTACACATGTAGCCCTGGCTGATGTGGCTCAGTGGATTGAGTGCCAGCCTGTGAACCAAAGGTTACATGTGTAGTGAAATAGCGGTGCCAGGATTTGAACCCACACATCATCATCATGACCATTCTACACTGACAGCTGTGTTTGTGTTTCTACCTTATGGGAAACATAGATGAGGCTTTGTAGACATTACTGGATATTTGTCATTCTCAAGTGGGACTGGTTTTGAGCCAAGTAATATAAACTCAACATGAATGACCTCCCATCACCATGACCACTACCACATACACAAACACACCCAGTAATAAATGTCCAACAGAAACTGCATGAACTTGAGTCTATAGAAATGGTCTTTGGATAGGGCAAAAATTATTTTTAGAGACGTTAACCAGAAAAACACACCCAACATTATTTTTAACTTTGCATTTTGATAAACTGAGTACATCTCCCCATTATAGAGAAAAGAATGACCAGTGTTTGTTTATAGCAGACAGTTTGGTTTTATTAACAAAGAATAGGAAAGATCTGATCTAACACTGGGCCACGTTGGCTTTGATTGCCACCAGAAAACAAAATTAATCTTTTGTTCTTACAATCTGTTGTCTGGTTTAACAGTAAGTTACCTTAGCTGGTTACTGCTGTGTCTGTTTCTCTTCCATTTATCTTGGTGGACTACATGGATAAGTCTTTGGAGAAGCCTGGCACTCCAAAAAGCACTTTGTGGAGATTGAGATACCTGTCCGGATGGGTGTCTTGTTAGACCTGAATTAAGTATGTTTCAAGCTAAGACTTTACATACTCTTCAAGGCCATGATCTGCGGGGTACCACTTTACAGCCTTCTTAACCCCGTGGACTGTGTGAGAGGTGGGGTCCTAAACACTTTTTTAAGGTGTGTGGCAGGCTTGTGAGCAGATATTTCCTCAAGTTACTTTTTCCCAAAGGCTGAGAGTGGCCTCTTAGTAGATTATTTACATTTAATAAAAGGATGCTGGCCCTTCTCTTCATTTGTCTGCTAGGGACAGTTATGATCTTGATCAGATCTGTACATTAGTTAATATAAAAAAAACTCCAATGCAGAGCTCTTTCCAGAGCATTATCGTGAGTTCAGTACCTCTCATGGGTTGTCAAAATGATATTCAAGAAAAGGACTTCGATTTTCTATGGTAAAGCCACTCCGCTGTTCCCATCTGCTGTCTCTATAGTTTTGTACATGGTATTCATCTTTTCAACATATAGCGATTTAGGTACCTTCAGTATGCCAGGGCCCGTTTCAGGCTCTCAGGATGTAACAGTGAACAAAACAGTTCCTCTCTCTGTTCACGGAGCTTGTATTCTAGTGAGGAGAGACAAGCAATAGAGAGGTAAATAAGTAAAATGTATACCATGTTAGATGAAAATAAGTACTAAGGAGAAAAATATAATAGAGAAGGCAAATAGAGAGCGTTGAACAAAGATGGAATAAAGCCACTGTATTTATTTATTTGTTTGTTTGTTTGTTTGTTTTTTAATTTATTGAGGTGACATTGGTTCAAAAACTGTACAGATTTCAAGTGTTCAACTCAAAAAAACATCACCTGCACACTTCATCATGCCGTCATTACCCCAAGCAAAGACTCTTTCTGTCCCCAATTTCCCCCATTTGCCCACCTCCACCTACCCCAACCCCGTTTCCCTCTATCACCACCTTCTTGTTTGTGTCTGTATGATTTGTATGTTTTCTTTATATATATTTGCTTAATCCTTGCACTGTCTTTTATCCATTCCCCCCAAGGCCCCTTGCCTCTGACAGCTGTCAGTCTCTTCTGTGTATCCATGACTCCGCTTCTACTCAAGTGAAGGGACACTAGAATAACAATGGGAAGCAGATGAAAAATTTTGTCTCCTAAATACAAGATGTTGCGTTCTCAGTGAGGTCTTTTGCCGTCTGTGAGGAATTGGAGAAAGGAGTCATGTGCAAGTTCAGTCAGTATGGAATGTATACTGAGTGAAGTCTTTACAGTATAAAGTGAATTAATAGACCTTATGCTCTTCCTCACATCATAGTAGGGAAAGTGGTCATAAATAAATAATTGCAATGCAGTGAAATCCATAAATATAGAGACATAAAAAGCAAAATGGAAATCAGGGACACAGAGACAGAGCTAAGCCTAAAGAGAGTGCAAAAAGACTTTAGAAAGGAGCTGATATTTGAACAGAGAATTAAAAGATGATAACGGCTAATAATAACAGCTAACCTTGTCTTCTCTTTCAGGGGAAATTTTAATACAATTTCCTGTGTTTATATTCCAAGTTATGTAATAGTATATGATGAATGCATTTCCTCTGCAGAACTTTCAAACAGAAATGCATATAGGAAATGTGAATGCTACACACCACTCTTTCACATTATTGTCTCTGAAGCCTGGAAGGAACCACTTGGTCGTGGTGAAAATGAAGGGACAAATAGGTAAAAGAAGACTATTTATTTATACTGCAAATATATGAAGGCTCACTGTGTAAGGTAAATTGAATACTAGTGTTAAGAAACATGTGTTTTGAGGACATGACCTTTGTCCTCCAAAAAGTTACATTCTAGACAAGTGGTACCACATGTATAGGCACTGAATTATGAAGGAACATGGCACTTTCAAGTGGATGATGAAACCAGAGTGTAGAATAGGCCTTACAGAAAGTTTTAGATATTAGGTCTTGAAAGATAGGGGCTGGGTCATAAATCTGGGAAAATAGCCAATGGCCGGATTATAAACAATCTTGTCTGGTAACTAAGGCATTTGAATTTGTAAAATTTTTTTTATGTGCAGTCTTTAGACATTATAAGTAAAAGAATAATACTATTGCATGTTCACAGCTCTTTTGTCTAACTAAAAGCCTTCTCAATATTTTGATGAATTTCCTTATAATCTTTATAATATATTAATAGTCTATTTTAATTAATAACATAATTACTCATATCTTTAAAACTATAAATAGTTATTACATAAAATATGGAAAGCACAGGGAAGTAATGGGAAGAAGACAAAAATACATCTGTTTTTCAACCACCCAGAGAAAAATGTTAACATTTTTATGTATTTCCTTCAAACATTTTTCTAAATGTGTACATACATTTTTACTGAGTTTCATAAATACTATACAACGGACATTTTACCATTCCTTTAAATATTCTTCAAAAATATAATTTAATGACCAGAGAATGACAATCTAATATAGGGAAAGATCTATTTTAGTTCCTTAAAGCTAATTTGGTGTATGCCTAAAAATATGGGCTGAGGAATCCAACAGAATGAGTTCTTGGCCTGAACTTGCCAGCTGGAGGTCTCAAGGTAATTCACTCTCCATAAACCTCAAATTTTTCATGAGTAAAATAAAGATGAAAAATAGATCTATTTTATAGTATATTACAAAGATTGAATAAAGTGTGCAAACTTTCAAAGCATAGGGCCTAGAGATATTAAATAAATAAATGTTAACTACTATAATTATTAGTGAATATAATTATTATGCATTATTATGTGTAAAAAATATCAACAACTATTTTCCTGATGTTTCAGTGTTTATAAACCAATCTTAACATACACAAAGACTAGCAGATGATTTTTATTAGCATATAGCCCTCAGTAGCCACTAAAATTGTTTTTTTGTGGTAAAGAAAACTGGATGCTATTTAAGTAGCTTGTTCTACACAAGGCCTTTTTTTTTCCAGTATTTAGGAAAAGTTTATTGTTCACACACCAAAAAGACATTGTTCAAACCAGGAGCATTCAGACCAAAACATGAAATGCCTTTTAATTAGCATTCACCTAATAGGCAGTGGAGTTGAGCGTCTTTTCATGTAACTGTTGGCCATCTCTGTGTCTTCTTGGGGAAGGTGTCTGTTTAGGTCCTTTACCTTTTTTAATTGGATTGTTTGTTTTGTTGTCGTTTAGTTGTATGCATTTTCACATGTTTTTTTATATTGGCACCCTATCATTTTACAATGATCTTCTCCCATTCCGTTGGTTACACTTTTGTTCTGTTGATGGTATCTTCTTCTGGGCAGAAACATTTTCAATTTAGTAAGTCCCATTTATTTATTTTTGCTTTTGCTTCCCTTGCCTTGGGGGTCAAGTTCACAAATACCTCTCTGAGACCAAGGTCAATAAGTTTAGTACCTATGTTTTCTCCTATGTATTTCATTGTTCCAGGCTTATATTCAGCTGAGTTTCTTTCCTCTAAAGAAAGCAGCTGCATTGTGTAGTTTTGCTGATAAGGCACAGATATATGATGATTTACTATTTTTCTATGTAATAAAGATTTGAAATATAGGCAGTTGGGCTGACTTAATTTTCATAATTAGTTTAAGTCACTCCAAGATAGTCAAACCTAAATAAACAGTTTAGGGCATCTACCTCTGGCCTCAGCCACTCGGGATTGGGACAGGTGCTTGGCCCATGCTGCCATGACTTTCCAGAACAAACTCTCCTTACAGTAGCTCTCATCCTGTTTGCTCTAATGTCCCCTCGCAGAACAGTACTCTGCTGACAGAAATATACACCTCTTTTTGTCCACACTATTTTTGTAAGAAACCTTTAAAATGATAGAAAATCATAGAATTCTAAAGCTAGAAAGGATTTTAGTGTGCATCTAATTCAGTGTTGTCTTTTCTCTCCTTTTCTTTTTTTTCTTCTTTTTCTTTTCTTTTCCTTTTCTTTCCTTTCCATTCTTTTCTTATTGTTATTCAGTTACAGTTGCCCATCCTTTTCCCTATTGCTCTCCCCTGCCCCACCCCCCAACTCCCACAGTCAATCTCCCCCATTGTCCATGCCCACGAGTCCTCTATTCATGTTCCTTGACTTGCCCCTTCTCCTTCTTTCCCCATTATCCCCCTCCCCCTCCCCTCTGGTCACTGTCAGTTTGTTCTTTATTTCAATGTCTCTGGTCCTGTTCTGCTCATTTGTTTGTTTTGTTGATTAGGTTCCACTTATAGGCGAGATCATATGGTATTTGTCTTTCACCTCCTGGCTTATTCCACTTAGCATAATCCTCTTCAGATCCATCCATGCTCTCATAAAGGGTAGGAGCTCCTTCTTTCTTTCTGCAGCGTAGTATTCCATTGTGTAAATGTATCATAGTTTTTTGATCCACTCATTTACTCATGGGTACTTAGGCTGTTTCCAGGACTTGGCTATTGTAAATAACGCAGCTATGAACATTGGGGTGCATAGGTTCTTTTGAATCGGTGATTCAGATACAGCTACAATCAGAATTATCTGGGGCTATTTATAAAAAATAAAAAATTTCAGACCTAACCTCTAATAGTCTAAGTTTGTATTTTTAACTAACTCCATGGGTTACCTTTGTATATAACCAGGTTAAGAAATCACTAATTTTATTAATCTTCCTACCTAAATTAAAGTTGTGAGCTAATTCAGGAGGGAATTGTATCTTTTCTCAATTATATCCTGATCCCAGAAATTGAGTTGACACTTAGTAAGTAATACCTGTTGAAATCAAAGTGAAACCATAGTATATCCTCAGCATTGCCTATTTGTGCATTTATGCTTACTCATCCTTGTATCAAAAGGATTTAAGGCAGCTTACAAATATTCATTTAAAAACTCTCTCCACTCTACATCAGGAGAAGATTCAGTTATAGAATAATCAAGGGCAAATCAGCAGCTCTGTCTGCTTCCCAGATGAATTCTAATTCTGAATTAGTAACGTGCACTTTACTGAGAATTGTATAGTTATTTCCCTTTCATGAAAAATGCCGTCATGGAGAAATATTATGATACTATCTTGCAGTGAGGTACACCTGTATTCAGATCTTTCTATGTGCATGACACCTACCCCATGGTGGCTCAGCAGTCCTGGGAAATACAGTTAATTGTTCTTTACTACTAATTCTTCAAGTTGCAGGAGTCAACCCAGTTCATTTTTAGTTCACAAGTATTAATTGAGCATCTAGTATGTGACAGGCACTATTTTAAGCACTTGGTCGACAAAACAGACAGCCTCGCCACTGTCAGGATGCTTTTAACCTATGATGTGTAATTCTGCTTGTTCAGATGGTTGTTGCTATGGAGATGAAATGTACATAAACGCCTGGTATATTTGCAAACATTCCATAAATGTTAATTATCTTTCCCACCTTTGACTTTCTTTAAGTGCTACACACACACACACACACACACACACACACACACAAATTTCCCCAAATGTCCCCTTTCAAAAAAATCTTGTAATTCTGAAGAAAATTCTGACAAAAGCTAGCATCTAAAGGAGTCCTTTGGCCTGCATGTAGCCTCTTTCTTCCACATAGAATTCATGTTATTCATAGTCTCAGAATTTTCCACCTTGACTTGGTTCCAGGGAGAAGCAAGTACTCACATCTCTTCACATAGTTTCAGATACAGCTATACAGTAGATGCACTCGATATGCATCAACAGGAAGCATGCACCCACATTCATTCTTATGTGTATAAAGCTCCATTTCACAAGGTTTAAAGCTTAATGAAATGACTATAGATGAACTTGCAAACAGCAAAGACAAGTTCATTACTAACTAGACACTAATCATGTTGCAACTATGCCTCAAAGAAGGGACCATAGCCAGGCTATGCAATGCCATATGCCCGTATTGGTGAGCTACAGGACATGTTTTAAATTTCTGTCACTGTTTCCCAGAATGTCTCCATCAAAATAACTTCCCTCTATCCTCATCAAGAGTGAATATTACTCCCAAAGACAGAGATGTTGATGTTATGTTTTGAAGCTGACCTGATAGCTGACACCCCCACCCTGGCACCTCCATGCATGCCTACCTTTAGGCATACCTTTGAGATGCTTTGAGAAACACTCTTACCCCTCCTCTTTCACCCACCATTGTCCTCACCATCCCTTAAAACCCAGCTCATAGCCTACATCCTTTAGAAAACCTTTCATAGTGCCCATGCAGCCCACGGTACCTTTCTATCTTCCATATTTCTCCAAAGTTTACTCTCTAGGCCCCTCCTTCTCTAGTTAACAGAAACTACAGAACAAAACCCTTAAGTCTATATCAAATTAACTAAAATCCATGTTCTTCCTACAAAAAATCCACCTATCTACAATATTTGATAAATTAATTATAGTTCATAAATTTCATAAATCTAAAATTTTACAGTGTCAACCTTGTTCCTGTATTATCTTTTTAAAATGTGCTGTTTTCAATTGGAAGAAAAAGATTTCATTTCTTAAATTTCATGGAGAGCGATCAACAATATGGAGGATTTTTATAAGTAATTGGAAGTATTTTTCTCCTGTAGCATTTTAACCACTTAGGCCCCCTAATGAATCTAAGTCTCCAAAGATGGCCCCGAATGCTTGAGCCAAGTTGCCCATGCCTGCGGAGATGAAGTGGCATACTTCCCACTGAAGGAAAGATTATTCTTCTTCCTGCCATTGAACATTTGTAACATCACATCCATGGCTCTGACTTTATAACAGAAAAAGCATCTGTGCCGCAGGATAGTATAAAAGATGCATACCGATTCTCTGGCTAACCACACAACTTCTTTTCTGTCACTTTGTAGCACATGTCGCAGTAAGATCTGTGTCTGTATGGGCCTTTCCTAATAAAAATCAAGTAGCCATCATTAGCTGATCACTTACCATGTGACAGACCCTGTGCTGAGAGCTTTACAATTATCAACCTGTTTCATCTTCACAGCATTCTTAAATGGCAGATATAATTATTACCCCATATTTTACACATGACAAAAATGGGGGCTTGGAAAGAGAGGATCGGGTTGCATACCCAAAGCTCTTACTCTTAATTGCTACTCCACACTGTCATAAACCACGAACTCCTCTGGGAAAGAGAAGATTTTTATCAACGTGTTTGGAAGCCACTTAGCTAACATAGCACCTGGCTCTGAATACATACTTAGTAAATATTTGTTGTTTTGACTACATGTTCAAAGTGAATCATAGGTACACTATGGCATAATGCTTTCTGGAATGCAATTGAAAACTATGTTTCCAAATTTTGCTATAATATGCTAAGATCTGTCCAAATCTAGAAAGGAATTGAAGTCAAACATTCCTTTTTCTACACTAGGGCCCTTCAATACTCAAGCATAATTGCAAAACTTGGCCAAATGGGAGAAACAAACTACAATGAATACCAAAGGCACCAAACAGAAAGAGCAATCTATAAAGTTCAAATTTTTATAAATACAAAGATAATAACTTTGGGGTTTTACATTGCTCTTCATCTCACTCACAGCACAGATAACATTACATCTGGTTTTAATGACATACCTAAAATGATGACAAAGCAAGTTAATTTAATTTTATAATTTAGTGAAATTACCCTGTCCAACCAAGTGTCTATGATAGGTCTTCTGACTCTTAGTCTATTTTCCTTATGGATTTATTGACATCAAACAATGAACAGGATATAAGATCATTCTAACCCTAAAATGACTAAATTACGTGTGTTATTTTTTCATAGCTCTGCATTTCCTCCTGTGCAAGTAAGACATTGAGATCACACTTCTGGTTATATATTTTCAGCCCGCATTTTCCCAGAGAAACCCCAAGCTGTCCCAATGCACAATTCCAAAACCACTACAAGCATCTTGCTGAAAGGTACATTGACTAAAGCATCATTCCTCTACCAAACAATAACAAAATCATAGGCTGCAGAGAATATTCACTCTAATGAGTTCCTACAAGCCATAGATTATCTCTGCTTCCAGTATATACACGTGATGCGGGAGGGGAGAGCTTCAGAAGTGGTGGCACAAATTTTTCAACCAAAGGGCCTCAGAGTAGTCATATGATAATCAATCACTTGCAAGTTTATTACTAAATCTCAGTACCTCCTTGAAGAACCCACATTACACTTTGTTATTTAAAGAAGCATTTACATAGGACAGAGATAAGGATTCAGGCTTACAAGGGAAGCTCTTCCCCCGCCATGATTCTGTACCTTCTGACACGGTGCTTTATGTGCTTGTTCATCAAACATTTTTTGAGCAAAAACTGTGTACCGTGAGGGTCCCTGGGTGCAAAATAAATATCATATAATAATCTCCCTCAAGAAATAAACAGTCTTGCAGGATGGGGTCAATGAGGAGAAGTGTAGGCTACTATTCTTAGAGTGGATGTGTTGTAGTGAACTCTCCCTCGGTTCTGACACTGACTAGTTGTGTGATCTTTTTGAAAAGTCTCTGAACTTTGATTCCTTATTCTTTCAAATGTCAATAATATGAATGAAGAAATTTAACATTTTTTAACTCCTGCTGTTTGTCAGACACTATTCTAAATGTATTATTTCACGTAATCCTTTCAATAGTCCTAATCAGAAATTAGTATTACTATTCCCACTCGGTAGGTAAGGAATGTGAAAGATTAAATAACTTGCTCATGGTCATATAGCTAACATGTGGTATGCCCAGGCTCTGAACTTGGGCCAACAGAATTCAAAGCCTGTGAACTGAAGGAGTCCATGGCAGCATGAGAACCGCGGGGCTCTAAGGCAAAGAATTCTAAGGCTGGCAGCTTCAATTGTCATTAGAATAAAGACACCTTCCTTTAGGGAGAGAATGTCCCTTCTTCTCACCACTCCAGATCTACAGACACCTCTCCTCTGTCCCGTGGGCTGCATCCGTGGGCTCTTTCACTTTTGGATGCAGGAGGATTTCTCCAGTGGGAGGCACCAGCCAGAAGTCGGAGGGAGGAAGGGAAGTGAGGTCAGAATATTTTTTTCTCCAGCAGCCACCCTTTCTGTGGGCTTACCTTGAACTGGCTGCCTGCTTTCCCTAGCAGGCCCCGTTTCCTCAGCCTTCTGTATCCCTGTGTCAATGTGAGGTCACTGCTCCCTCCACCCTTTGCTCTTCTGCTTTCGGGCTGGTAACTAGGCCCCACCGTTACTATGATGTGGATATTCAATTCTAAATGATTTCACCACATCCTGCCTACACCTTCATAAACAGTGCCTTTGTTAACCTTCCTTAAATTTTCCTAATTATCCTAATCTAAGTGTCCCATCTGTTTCCCCATGACACAAATACACTGAGTTTATAGCACACTAAATGATCAGCACCCCTGGCCCCAACTCACCCTGAATAGTATAACTTTTCCACATTAATTTTCAGTGCTTCTGTAACATGAATTAGTTTTCAAATCTTCAAGCTTGTATTCCTTCTGGTTCAGGGACTTTGCCTGCCCTGGTCCTTCTACCTGGAGTGCCGCTTCTCAATATTACCCTCCACACACTCACACTCACACACACTCACACATACTTACAGAAATCTCCCTGGCATGTAATAGGTTTCAATGATATATTTTGGAATTAATAAATTAAACTAGGAGCAAAAGAAAGAATTTGCTTCAATTTTTTATCAAATAATTGTGATCCTTGAGCATTGAATAGCTCATTATATTTTGAAAGGCATGTTATATTTTCATCCACACTTATTTGTTGGGAACTGACCTGCCTGGTTTCAGGAGCTATAAACCCCTGCAAGGCTAAGGCTGAGTAAGCGACCTCCGGACAATAAGCCACTAAGGAGACAGAGCTTATCTTCCTGAAAGGAGCACCACTTCTGCTCCTTTTTTCATAACTGGCCTCCAATGCTTGATCAGTTAACCAATGACGGTAAGATTCCCCAAGTGGGGAATGACCTACGATAGGCATGATCATGTGGAGGCCCCAGGGAAGGACTTAAGGAGTTATGAAGAAAAGGGGTGCTGGACCCTCGCCCCTTGGCTTTGACGAAGCCTGACTTCCCTGAGTCCTTGAGAAGTCTCTGATAATTCCTTGGCTGCCTTGCCTCCTCTGCTGGGCTTAAGCCTGAAACAATGACAGAGGGTGGTGCAGCCTGTGCTGGATAGGGTGGGCTCCCCAGATGTGATCTGGCCTGAGAAAGGATATGTAAATTCCTGTGAGGTCTGCTTTGCTAAGAATGCTCTTAGTAAAATGATAAAGACCTGAGCAAGAAACAGTTTACTTTCCAAAGTTTCATAGCCTTTTAACTGACAGACCCTAAATCAGAATAAGCCCTAATGGTTCCTTATCTATCACCTAATCCTTACGGCCTGAGAATGATTAATAAGTTGTACCTGAATTCCTGCACAAGAAACGCAAAAAAAAAACACTGTCTAGGCAAAGGTCAGTGCA
>PVKM010010139.1:0-35456 GCA_004027735.1 Carollia perspicillata | reverse complement strand
TTTTTAAAGATTTTAAGTATTTATTCTTGAGAGGGCAAGGGAGGGAGAGAAACATTAATGTGTAGTTGCCTCTTGCACGCCTCTCAGTAGGGACTCGGCCTGCAATCCAGGCATGTGCCCCGAATAGGAATTGAACTGGTGACCCTTTGGTTTGCAGGCCAGCACTCATGTTACTGAGCCACACCAACCAGGGCTGTCTTCATTATTGTTTAGTGTTTTTTCATTTTGTTGTTCTGTCTGGGAGTTTTCTTCTACCTTATTTTCCACCTCAGTGATTCGATCCTCTGCTTCATTGAGCCTCGTTTAATTCCTTCTAATGTGTTCTTCATTTCAGATATTGTATTTTTTGTTTCCTCCTGGGTCTTATTGATAGCTTCTATGTCCTTTTTATGCTGGTTTAGTTCCCAATAAATTCCTTTTAGGTTTTATAGAATTCCTTGGAGCTCTCACTGAGCTCATTGAGCATCCTTAAAACCATTATTTTGTTAGTTTGTTTGCCTCAATTTCATTTAGCACTCTTTCTTTCTGGGGTTTCCTCCTTTCCTTTCAATTGGGTTTTTTCTTTGTCTCCCTATTTTAGGTGACTTTTAGTGTTTATTTCTGTGTATTAGATGGACCTGCTTTTACTCCCTGACCTCGTGGTGTGAATCTTCTGTGGTAGGAGACCTGTGGGACTCACTAACGTGATCTCCTTTATCTGCTGACCTGGATGCTCTTGGGATGTTTTTTATGCACTTTATGTGGGCTTTCTGCTTTTAATTTGGTTTTGGTTGTTTTGGGGTCATTCTTTGTTGGGTCCTTTCCTCTGGCTTTGTGACTGAGAGTAACAACATCCACCATATATTGTATGCTGGTGTACAGCTGCTGCTAAAACAAAATCAAACAGCCTAGGAACCAAATCCATACCTGCAAAAATAACCCCACCCACAACCACACTATCAACAGAAAATATTAATAAATGTGAAAAGAAATTAAGACTATTGTAAGAAAAACAAACGAGATGACTAACTAAAATAAAAATTATTTTGAGAAGGTAGAGGAAGAAGAAATAATAAGAGGGGGGAATAGAAACAAGGAGAATAAAAATACATTTTAAATATAAAAGGAGAGAAAAGGCAAAAAAAAGGAGTAATAAAGGGGAACGGTATTATATGAGGTTTAAACAAATTTTTAAAAATATATATATTGTGAATAAAATAGGAACCAAATTGGAGAAAAAGTTTTCACCACAGGAATACAAATGACAAATGAGCGATGATTAATATAGACAGAACGAGATAAGAAGGAAATAATAAAGAAAAGCTTAAGAAGTGTCTAGAGGGAAAAAAGGTGATTTTGAGAGGATTATAGGAGAATAAATATTAAGAATGAGAAGTGAAAACTAGGCTAAGTCAGGGAAAACTTAAAATTTGAAACAACAAATAAAGAAAGGGCAAGAGGAAGGAAAAATGGGGTAGGAGAGGGGAATGGTAAAATATAAGACTTGAAATACAAGAATATCTGGAAATAAAATTGAAGAAATGTAACAATGACCACCACAACAACAAACGAGTAAAGATTAATAAAAGTGGAGAGAGAATTCGGGTATTTTGAGACCAGGAAAAAGAATGTGAGATGGCTAGTCACAAGAAAATTTGCTTTGAGAGGCTGGGGGTGGTGGCAAATAGTAGGAGTGTGGACTAGAAACAAATTTTAGCAAGAGAAAAAATAAAATTTAAAACAAAAATAAGAATTAGAAGGAAGAAGGTAAAATGGAGTAAGAGAGGGGAAGAGCAAAATATGAGATTTGAAATAAACTAAAATTAAAAAAAACTAGTGAAATAATAGGCACAAACTTGGAGGAAAAGAAATGAAAGTTAAAAAGCTATGCAGGAGAAAAAATAACACAAATAATGAAGAAGACTTCGATGGAATCCATCTCAGTAGGATTCAGTATTACTATTGTCTTCTATTTCTAGGTCCACTCCCAATAATGTCAGATGGTGTCGTATCTGGCCCTAGGCAACCTGTTTTAGACTACAAGCGATCCATAGTCTGGCTGTATCCTCCTATATATTTTGCTGGCCCCTACTCTTTTGCTCTGCCAGCATTCCATCAGCCCAAGGCCCAGGAGTGTTTCATTTAATGCCCCAAGAGGATTGACAGTACCTTCTCCACTTGCCTCCAGAGGGGGCCATTGGTGCATTTGGGAAGGTGGGAACCTATGATCACCCCTGAGGGGCACTGTTCAGGTTTCAGGGTAGATGGTGGGAGTGTTGCCCTACCCCCTTGCCACTCATCTTGGTCTGTTCTAGATTCTTTCCAATAATGTACAGTTTCAGATGAATTAGTTGTCTGTTTCTCGTGAGTGGCTAGTCCATGTAAAAGAGGCTACTCTGTCCTGCTTGGTGAAGACAGCAGCTCTGTCTAAGCATGAAGGCTGGGTGGGGCCCTGAGTGCCCTTTGTTGCACCTGTCTCTAATCTCTCTGCTCTGCTGATTTCAGTGGATCAGAGCCCAAGGTACAGTGTAGCCCATAGTGTCTGGTAAAATGGGTCCTTTCAGAGATTTTTCTTCCTTCCCCTGAAGAATTGCACCTAGCAGGGGGCTCCTGAGCTTGGTCTCACTGATCTATAGATCATGTAATCTCACAGATAAAGTTTGGACTCACCTGTCTGTGAGGGGACCTGCCTGGCTACAGAAAATCTCACCATCGTAGTCTCCAACCTGTCACTCTCTCACAGGGGACTCAGGCCTGAACTCTCCCCTCTGTACAGTCCACTATATGCCAGCCATAATGGGTTGGGTCCCACAGTCCCTTCAGTGTGACTCTATCCCTCTGAGTTCTTTTTTGTCAGAGCCATTGTGCAGGAATGTACACACACAGGAGAACCAGATCCCTGCCAAGTCTCGAGTCTCAACTCAGCTCCTCTTTTAAAAGAGTTTGTGTGTGGCTGCCATGCTGCAGCACCAAGCCCTGAAGGTCCTGTTCTCCACACACTTCCCCTCCCCCAAAATCACAAAATCTCTCTCAGTCAGGCTGGCCACAGCTTGCTGGAGCCTTTGACAGTTTTAGATAAATTTTCTCTCTGGGTCTCTCCTGGAGGGCACTGGGAAAATTCCAGCAGCAATCCTATAACATGGGGAAGTGGCAAGGTGCTCTCCCTGACCCCTCCAGTGATTCTCAGCCCCAGGGGTGGGGCCTGATCCTATAATTATGTTTCTATAGGCAGCACCTCCCTGGTCATTTCTCTCCTCCACCAGAAATTGTGGCTCCTGAGCCAATCTGCAGCCACCCTGAATCTGCACGGCCAGAAGTGCTGGATTGGGCAGTGGCAGTGATGGAAGCAGCTGCTCCATGAGGAGAGCCCAGGCAGCCCACTCACAAGTGCTCTGAAGGCTGGCAGGTTCTTGCTCACTCCCTGGATTACTGACACATGCTCTCATTCCCCACTGGATTTACAAGGTGATTGCTCTGTGGTTTAGCTGCAAGACTGGTCAGGGCCTAGGAGCAAGTGACTGGAGCTTCCAGCTACTCTGCAGCCATCCTGGATCCTCCTATGTGACTATTCTTATGCCAGTTGTGTTTAGATTACAGTGGCCTTGTAGTATGGTTTGATATCATGTACTGTGATTCCAACAACTTTGTTCTTTCTCATGATTGTGGTTTTTACTTGGGATATTTTTTGCTTCCATATAATTTTTTAAGTATTTGTTCTAGATCTGTGAAACACATAATTGGAATTTTAATAAGAATTGTGTTGAATCTATACATTGCTTTGTGTAATATGGACACTTTTTATTATGTTATTTCTTACAATCTATACCAAATGTTTCCATTTATTTGTAGCTTACTCGATTGCTTTCTTCGGTATTCCATAGTTCTTCTCATACAGGTTTTTTACCTCCACGGTTAAATTTAATCCTAGGTACTTTATTTTATTTGTTGCTATAGAAAAACGGATGTTTTTCTTAGTTTCTTTTTCTGGTAGTTTATTGCTGGTGTACAAAATGTCATCGATTTCTGAATATTGGCTTTGTATCCCAATACTTTGCTGAACTCACTTATTAAATTCAGTAGATTTTGGTGAAGCTTTTAGGGTTTTCTATGTACACTATCATGTCATCTGCAAATAATGACATTTTTACTTCCTCCTTTCCAATTTGGATGCCTTTTATTTTTTCTTCTTCCCTGACAACTGTGGCTAGGACCTACAGTGTAAGAGTGTTGAAATTGGACACCCTTGTCTTGTTCTTGATCTTAAGGGAAATGCTTTTAGTTTTTGCCCATTGAATATGATGTAGGCAGTAGCTTTTTCATATATGGCCTTTATTATATTGAGGTATGCTTCCTCTACTCACACTTTGCTGAGTGTTTTTTACCATAAATGGGTGCTGGAATTTACCAAATGTTTTTCTACATCTATTGATATGATCAGGGGAAAATGGAGACAACTGTAGTTGAACAATAATAAAAAAAGTTTAAAAAAGATATGATCATGTAATTTTTGTCTTTCCTTTTCTTTTGTTTATGTGATGTATCACATTTATTGATTTGTGAATATTGTACTACCCTTGCATCCCTGGAATAAATTCCACTTGATCATGGTGTGTGATCTTTTTAATGTATTATAGGATCCTGTTTGCTAATATTTTGTTGAGGATTTAACATTCTGAAAAGATATTGGCTTGCTATTTTCTTTCTTTGTTGTGTCTTTACCTAGTATTGGGATTAGCACAATACGGGTCTTGTAAAAGAGTTTGGTAGTCTTCCCTCTTCTTGAATGTGTTGAAACAGTTTGAGAAGGATAGGAGTTGGTTCTTGATTGAATGTTTGATAAAATTCACCTGGGATGATGTCTGATCCAGGGTTTTTGTGTGTCAGCAGGTTTTATATTACTGCTTCAATTTTCCTGGTTGTTATTGGTCTATTCAAGTTTTCTGTTTCTTCTGATTTGATTTTGGAAGATTCTATGTTTCTATAAATGTATATATTTTGCCCTGATGGTATATTTCTTCATATGTAGTTGTTCATAGTAATTTCCTGCAGTATTTTGTACTTCTATGTTATCAATTGTTACTTCTCCTCTTTCATTTCTGATTTTACTTATTTGGGGCCTCTCTTTCCTGATGAGTCTTATTAAAGGCTTGATATTTTATTTATGTTTAAAAAAAACCAGCTTCTGGATTAATTAATCCCTTGTATTTGTTTTAGTCTTTATGTCATTTAATTCTGCTCTGATCTTGATTGTTTCTCTTCTTCTGCTTGCTCTGGGCTTTGTTTGTTATTGTGCTGTCAATTCTTGTAGATGTAGGGTTCATTTGTTTATTTGGAATTTTCCTATATCCTTTAGGTAGGCCTGTGTGAACTTCCCTCTGAGAACTACTTTTGCAGCATCCCATAGGTTTTGGGTTATTGTGTGCTCAATATCATTTATTTTCAGATATATTTTTATTTCTTTTTTGATCTCATTGTTAACCCATTCATTATTTAATACTATCTCATTCAGTCTCCATGTATTTGAATATTTTGGAGGTTTTTTTTCCCCCTGGAGGTTGATTTCTAGTTTGTAGCCATTGTGATCTGAGAAGATGCTTGATAGGAATTCAATTTTCTTTAATTTGTTAAGGCTTGTTTTGTGTCCTACCATGTGGTCTATGTTTGAGAATAACCCATACGTGTTTCAGAAGAATGTGTATTTTGCTTCCTTGGGGTAAATGTTCTATAACTATATCAATTAAGTACATTTGATCAGGAGTGTTGTTCAATTATTAATATTTTTGTTGATTTTTTATTGGAAGATCTATCCTGGTTGACAGTAGGGTATTAAAATTCCAGCATAAGCTACAGAGTGATGCAGATGGCTACTATTTTTGCTAAGTTTGGTGGTGCCCAGGTGAGGCCTAGCTTTTGACCAAGGCCAGCTGCTTCTAGTACTGGGCCTGCAGGCATTAGCAAGAGGTATGGGCTTGCTAAGGCCAGATGCTGCTTGTTTGAGAGAATTTAGGAAAATCTGAAGCATAAGCCAAGACAAGCCATTCATATGGATAAGCTACTAGAAACAGCTTAGTTGGGCCTGAAAGGTGAGTGGAGAAGAGCCTCAGGGAATTTCCAGGTGGGGCAAACTGTGTGGGCCAGTTGATGGAGTCTCAGACATGGTGCCCACCTACTGGCTCTGTGTGGGGAGGGCTCAGAAAAGGAAAACTGGCCTCTTCCAGCACTTCTGTCTGGGAGAAAGCTGCCCCCCAGCTCTTGCCCTGATGCCAGACACTTCAGTTCTTCCACATATGCCTCTACTGCCTTTCAAGCTGCTTTCCCCATGCTGGAGCTCAGAGAGAGTGCGTCTAATTAAATCCATGTGTATGTCCTTTAGGAGGAACTTTCTGGGACTCTGGGACTTATCTTCCAGGCACTGGATTCCTGGGCTTGGGGCCTTGGTGTAGGTAGGGCTGGAACCTCTCACTCTCATGATAGCCCTCTCAATTTTTATACACAACAAATGAGTATGAGATCAGCCTGTTCTGCATCTCCGCCCACTCCTCCCAGTCTTGATGTGTTTTTTTTTTTCTTTAATTCCATGGTTACTGAACTTCCATTCAGCTCAATTAGTGGTGGTTCTAAATAAAGGATTTTCTGTAGTTTAGTTGTAATTTTTATGTGGTTGTGTGAGATGAGCTGTGTTTCCCTTCACTACCATGTTGAATGGAGGTCCTTAATTTCTTTGAATGAATAAAAAGAAAAAAGAGAGTCAATTCTCTACACTGCTGAACTGATGACTGGTGGGTGAGAGCCAGGTAAGACTACTGTTCTACTCTTCCAGAAAAGAGCAGATAAGACACCAGGGGACTGGGATGGCAAGTGACCTGGAAAATGGACTGGGAGAAATCAGAAGAAATTTTAGAAACAGGAAATGTGGTGAAAAGGTCAAACATTTCGAGGATAAGGAGTTTAGGATTTATTTGCAACTGTAAATTTTTTTTCTGGAGAGCTTTTTCTTCTCCAATTCCCTTTTGATCCTTTATCCTACCCCCACCCACACACATATATAAACATATATTTTTCTCTCAAGAAGAGAGACAGAGATAAGGAGTAGATATTGCAGAAGATCAGATTCCCTAGGTAGACTCTACATAACTTTAGAACATGTGGAACTCAAAATATTTTTATTTCCTCTGTAATCAAGTTTAGCAAGATGATTTAGATGCCTTTATTAGTGCAGGTCAAATATATTTCCCACACAGATCTATTTCGCTGAGGACCTCTTTCTGAATTCCATGAGGTCCAGTCATTGCCTTATTTGTCTGTACTTGATTATACTAAAAGATTGACAGGGGACTCAGGCTGAGGGTTGGTGTTGGGGAGACACCATGCAATACTGGCTACTTTCCCATATATAATGGAATATTTTTTAGCGTTAAAAAGAAATAAAATTTTTACCATTTGTGATAGCATGGATGGACTTAGACAGTTTTATGCTAACTGAAATGTCAGTCAGAGAAAGACAAATAACATATCATTTGACTTTTATATGGAATCTAAAGAAAATAAATGAACAAACAAAATTTAAAGTGACACATAGATACAAAGAAGAGAATTATGGTTGCCAGAGTGCCGAGGGTTTGAGAGACTGGGTAAAAAAGATGAAGGGATTAAGGAGTACAAATCAACAGCTACAAAATAGTCATGGGGATATAAAGTGCAGCATAGGGAAAATAGTCAACAATATTGTGATAACTATGTGTGGTGCCAGGTGGGTGCTAGGAATAGCTGGGGGGAATACTTTGTAAACTACACGATCATTTAAGCAATATAATGTGCACCTGAAACTAGTACAAAAGAATATTCATTATAAATGGTAATTAAAAATAAAATAAATACATATGGATATACCTCTTGAAATATTAACCACCCAAAGAAGACAAGTGTTAACATAATTTAAATACAGGGTAGGGAAAAAGTAGGTTTGCAGTTGTGAGGACATGAAACACAGAATTTATTGTCATATTATTACTTATTGTATATTTTTCCATATGAACTATGATCCTGATTTTGCACCATCCTGTATAATCAGTCCTTTTCCCAATGCAAATTATGTACATATACAAACACACATGCATATGTATTTACATAAATATACCCACACATAGATAGAAATATTACATGTGAATTTTCTCTGAATCTCAATTTTCTTATCAGTTAAATAGGATAATAATAGCCACCACACAGAGTTTGCATATAGACATACCCCACATCTCTCTCTCTCCCCCAGAAAAAAATTTTTATCCACTTTTCAATAAAAATTGTAAACTTTAATTCTCAAATTCTCCAAGAGAAAATATATGGAATATGGCTCATTGTTAAAATATTCCCATTTTTAAAAAAGATTTTTCACTTAACATAGTCACATTAATCTTGAAAACCCCAAATAAGCCCCACATTAATTAGGGAATAAACACTTTCACAAATTAAAGATATTACATTACCAGTTATTCAGGATGAATATTTTTAATTTTGCTAATGCTGACAAATTTTTGCTTGATTAAGAACAGTATTAATTCAAACTTGGATGCTAGATTCATGGGGAGAAAAGAGAACTCTCTACCAAAAGAATACTGGGTACTTTTCATGATGTTTCAGACATTTGTTTTTGAAAACAATAGAGCTAAAGTGGGTCCTAAGGAAAAACATTTTGAAATGACTGGATACATACCCTCACAAATGGAAAGGAAAAATGTCATAGCACACAAAGGACAGTGAATTAAGAGATAGGCTCCATTCAGAGTTCTACCTTTAACTTGCTGTGCGACCTTATGCAAATCACTTTACCTCTCCATATCTCACGGTTTCCTCTTTATAAAATGGGAATATTACCATTTGCTACACATGCGCTTTTAAGGATCAGATTATATTATATTCATGATAACATATTGCAAGTGCAATCTATTGATAGATGATACAGACCACCAGCAGATGAGTGGATTAAAAAAAAATAACTATGGTACATTTACACAATGGGATACTATGCAGCAGAAAGAAAGAAGGAGCTCCTACCCTTCGTAACAGCATGGATGGAACTGGAGAGCATTATACTAAGTGAAGTAAGCCAGTCAGATAATCTCACCTATAAGTGGAACATAATTGACAAAACAAACAAGCTAGCAAAATATAACCAGAGACGTTGAAATAAAGAACAAACTGACAGTAAGCAGAGGAGGGGGGAGAGGGATAAAGGGGAAAGACAGGGGAAGGGCCATCAAGGAACAGTTATAAAGGATAGATGACAAAGCCAAGGGAGGTAGGTTTGAGGATGGGAGGTGGGGATGGGTGGGGAGGGGAGTGGTGAGTGAAAATGGAGATAACTGTACTTGAACAACAATAAAAACCATTAAGTGCTGTTGATAATACAATGGTTTCATAAGTTTGTTTGAAAACAACTGTGTCCCATTGGAAGTATTTAGCTTTAGTAAATTCTCAGTAGGGCTAATTTGGGTCTCCATTTTCTATAGTTCATTGCGTATGAAGGAATTTCTCAGCAATTTTGTGGATCTGAGAAGATTTTGAAAATTACAACAAAGCTGAAATTTGCTTATTAGGAAATCAGTTAAAAACATTTGAAATCTCAGTTCAAGGCTTCTTACTCCTCACTGCCCCTTTATTTTTCTCAAAGACTTTGTTTTTCTGCATTAATTTCTATCCACTGTAGAATCATTATCATCATCAAATATTTGACTACCTTAGAAAAAGCTTATCATCTTCCCACATTCTCTTCCAGCTATTGCTCCGCTTTTGTGCTTTTCTTCATAGTAAAAAGTTTGAAAGAATTGTCTACACATGCTGCTTTTATTTTCTTATCTCACAATACCTCCAATAGCTGTAATTGCAAAATGGCTCCTCCAGGTCACCTTTGTCTGGCTGACTCCAATGTTCATTTCTCTATTCTCACATAGCATTTATAACAGCATTAAACACAATTGTCTAAGCTCTCTTCCTTGATGTACTCTTTCTCTTGGCTTTGAGACCTTACATTCTTGATTTTCTTTTCATGGCTCTCTGATTACTCCTTCTCAGTCTCCTTAATGGGCTGTTTCTCTCTCTGTCTCCATCTCTGTCTCTCTCCTTTCTATTTTGCTCAATCCCTCTTCCAACTCCACACATTGCCACAGGATATTTCTTCTCTACAGAGGAGCATAGCAGCTAAGAGTAAAGACTCTCAAGACCTGCTGTCCAATATGGTAGTCACTAGTCACATTGTAACTATCACATTTAAATTAACAAAGTAAGTTAAATTCACAAAATAAAATAAATTAATAAAAATAAATATTTATTAAATAAAATTTAAATTAATAATATTAAATTACAAATTCAGTGTCACTAACCTAACATTTCAATTATTCAATAACAACACATGGCTAGTGAATAACACAATGAAAAGTAAGACACAGAATATTTCCATCATTGCAGAAACTTCTGTTGAATGATCCTACCTAGACAAGACATTCAGAATCTGAATCCCAGCTTTGCCACTCTACCAGCTGACTTATAAAATCTTAGGGACTAAAATATTTGCTCTCATGGAGTTTACACTATCCCTACAATGGAAAAAATATGGCATATCTAAACTGTAGATGGAAGATCTATAAGCAATAAAACTCTCCAAAATATATAAATAAAGGAAAAATGTACAGAATAGTATAGCTAACTAGATGACTAGAAAATATATAATATGGTCTTGTTTTTAAAAAGTAAAGATGCATAGAAATATATACTTTTAAATTATTTTACTATTGTTCAATTATATTTTTCTTCATTTACCCACACAACACCCTCCCCACCCCAGCCATCCCCACCTCCTTTCCCTGCTTCCACCCCCTTGGTTTTGTCCATGTGTCTTTCATAGTTGTTCCTGAAAAACTTTTCCCTCTTAGCCCCCATTATCCCCTCCCACCTCCCCTCTGGTTACAATCATATTGTTCTTAATTTGAAAGTCTCTGGTTATATTTTGCTTCCTTGCTTGTTGTATTGATTAGGTTTCACTTAAAGGGGAGATCGTATGGTATTGGTCCTTCAACACCTGGCTTATTTCCCTTAGCATAATGCTCTCCAATTCCATCCACACTGTTACAAAGGGTAAGAGCTCCTTCTTTCTTTCTGCTGCATATTATACAATTGTGTAAATGTACAATAGTTTTTTGATCCACTCATTTATTGATAGGCACTTGGTTTGCTTCCAGTACTTGGCTATTGTAAATTGTGCTGCTATGAACATTGGGGTACATAGGTTCTTTTGGATTGATGTTTCAGGGTTCTTAGGATATAATTTCAGCAGTGGAATTGCCAGGTCAAAAGGCAGTTCCATTTTTAGTTCTCTGAGGAAATTCTATACTGTTTTCCACAGTGGCTGCACCAGTCTGCATTTCCACCAACAGTGCACTAGGGTTCCCTATTCTCCACAACCTCTCCAACACTTGTTGTCTCTTTATTTGTTTATGATGGCCACTCTGACTGGTGCAAAGTGGTATCTCATTGTGGTTTTAATTTGCATCTCTCTGATGGCTAGTGATGCTCAGCATCTTCTCATATGTCTCTGGGCTCTCTTTATGTCCTTCTTGGAGAAGTACCTGTTCAAGCCTTTTGCCCATTTTTGTGACTGGATTGTTTGTGTTCCTGAAGTGGGGTCATGTAAGTTCTCTATTTTGTAGATCAAACTCTTGTCCGAGGTATTATTGAAAAATATATTTTCCCATACAGTGGTTCTCTTTTAATTTTAATGCTGTTCTCTTTAGCCATGCAGAAGCTACTTAATTTGATGAGGTACCATTTGTTTATTCTTTCCTTTATATCCCCTGCTCTAGGGGACATATCAGTGAAAATATTGCTGCATGGAATATCTGAGATTTTCCTGTCTATATTCTTCTGAAGGACTTTTATTATGTCAAAAATTATATTTAAGTCTTTTAATCACCTTGAATTTATTTTATTGTATGATGTAAGATGGTGATTGAGTTTCATTTTTCTGCTGGCCGCTTTCCAGATCTCCCAAAACCATTTGTTGAAGAGGCTATTTTTACTCCATTTATGCTGCTACCCTCTTTGTGAAATATTAATTGACCATAGAGACTTGGGTTTATTTCTGGGCTCTCTATTCTGTTCCATTGATCTATGTGTCTGTACTTATTCCAGTACCAGGCTGTTTTGATTACAGTGACCCTCTAATACAGTTTGAAATCAGGTATTGTGATCCTTCCTACTTTGTACTTTTTTCTCAAAATTGCTGCAGCTATATGGGGTTGGTTTATGGTTCCATATAAATTTTTGAAATGTTTGTACTATATCTGTGAAATATGCCATTGGTACATTAAAAGGGATTGCTTTGAATGTATACATTGCTTTGGATAGGGTGGACATCTTGATGATTTAATTCCTCCAGTGCATGAGTATGGTAGATGCTTCCATTTGTTTCTGTCTTCCTTAATTTCTTTCTTCAGTGTTGTGTAGTAGTCTGAGTACAGGTCTTTTACCTTCTTGATTACATTTATTCCCAGGTATATTATTTTTCTTGTTGCTATATTAAATAAGATTTTCCCCTTATTTCTGCTTCTGATATTTCATTGTTAGCGTATAAAATTACCTTTGATTTCTGAATATTGATATTGTATCCTGCTCTTTTGCACAATTCACTTATTAGGTCAATTGGTTTTTTGATGGAGTCTATAGGATTTTCCATGTCACTATCATGTCTTCTGCAAACAATGACAGTTTTGCTTCCTCCTTTCCAATATGGGCGCCTTTTATTTCTTTTTCTTCTCTGATTACTATGACCTGGACTTCCAAAACTATGTTGAATAGGAATGGTGAAGGCAGGCATCCTTGTCTCATTCCTGATCTGAGTAGGAAAGCTTTCAGCTTTTGCACATTGACTATGATGTTGGCTGTAGGTTTCTCATACGTGGCCTTTATTATGTTGAGGTATACTCACTCTACTCCCGCTTTGCTGAGTATTTTTATCATAAATGGGTGCTGTACCTTATCAAATGCCTTCTCTGCATCTATTGATATCATCATGTAATTTTTGTCTTTCATTTTGTTTATGTGATGTATTACATTTATTGATTTGCGAATATTGTACCGTCCTTGCGTCCCTGGGATGAATTCCACTTGATCATGGTGTATGATATTTTAAATATTACTGGATGCAGATTGGCAATATTTAGTTGAGGATTTTAGCATCTATGTTCATCAGTGACATTGGCCTGATGTTTTCTATCTTCGTTATGTCTTTATCTGGTTTTGAGATTAGGATGATGCTGGCTTCATAAAAAAAATTTGGGAGTCTTCCATCTTCTCGAATGTCTTGGAATATTGTGTGAATGATAAGGGTTTGCTCTTTCTTGAATGCTTTGTAAAATTCTCCTGTGAAACTGTACAATCCAGGGCTTTTGCATATTGGGAGATTTTTTTATTACTGCTTCAATTTTTTTAGCTGTTATTGGCCTGTTCAGGCTTTCTGCATCTTCTTCCTTCAATTATGGAAGATTATAATTTTCTTGAAATTTGTCCATTTCACTTAGGTTTTCACATTTCTTGGCATATAGTTCTTTGTTGAAATTTCTTACCACCCTTTGTATTTCTGTAGTATCAGTTGTAATCACTCCTCTTTCATTTCTGATTGTGTTTATTTGGGTCCTCTCTCTTTCTTTCTTGATGAGGCTACACAAAGGCTAGTTGATTTTGTTTATCTTTTCAAAGAACCAGCTGCTGGATTTATTAATACTTAGAATTGTGCTTTTAATCTCTATGTCATTTAATTCTGCTATGACTTTTGTTATTTCCTTTCTTTGACTTGTTCTGGGCTATCTTTGTTACTGTTCCTTGAGTTCTTGTAGGTGTAGGGTTAGGTTGTTTGAAATGTTTCTATCTTTTTTAGGTAGGCCTCTATCACTATGAACTTCTCTCTCAGGACTGCCCTCACTGTGTCCTATACTTTTTGGATTGTGGTGAGTTCATTTTCATTTGTTTCCAGAAACTTTTTTATTTCTTCCTTGATCTCATACTTGACCCATTCATTGTTTAAAAGCATGCTACTCAATCTCCATGACTTTGAGTGTTTTTGAATTTTTTTCCTTGAGGTTGGTTTTTACTTTCAGTTCCTTGTGATAAGGCAAAGGGCTTGATATGATTCAATTTTCTTGAATTTGTTGAGGCTTTCTTATGTGTGCTATCATGTGGTCTATCTTTGAAAATGTTGCATTATATTTGAAAAGAATATGTATTTTACTTTTTGGGGATGAAAGACTATATAATATGATCTAGACTATGTTCAATTCCACAATATCTGGTTGATGTTTTGTTTGGAAAATCTATCCATTTTTGATAGTAGGGTGTTAAAATCACCTACTATAAATGTGTTGCTGTCAGTATCTTTCTTGAAGTCCTCTAAGATTTTTTTTATGTATTTGGGTGCCCCTATGTTGAGTGAATATATATTTCGATGTTTATTTCTTCTTGATGGATTCTTCCTTTGAGTATTATGAAGTGATTTTCTTGGTCTCCTTTTATGGCTCTTTTCCTAAAGTCTATTTTGTCTGATATGAGTACTGCTATCCTGGCTTTTTTTTTTTTCTGTCCATTTGCTTGAAATATTTCTTTCCAGCCCTTCAAATTTAGTCTGTGTTGGTCTTTTGTTCTGAGGTGTGTCTCCTACAGGCAGTGTATGTTTGGGTAGTGATTTCTTATCCATTCAGCTATTCTATGTTTTTTGATTGGAGCATTTAATCCATTCATGTTTAAGTTTACTATTGATAAGTACTTTTCATTGCCATTTTTTCATACCTGTGTTCCTCTCTCTCTCATTCTTATTTTCCTTTTCTTAAAATAGTCCCTTTAGCATCTCCTGCAGAGTTGTATTGGAGAAGGTGTATACTTCTAGATATCTGTTGTCTAGGAAACTCTTTATTTGGCCTTCCATTTTAATTGAGAGTCTTGGTGGATAGAGTAGCCTTGGTTGCAGGCATTTGTTTTTCAATACTTGGAATATTCCTTGCCATTCCCTTCTGGCTTGCAGCGTTTCCATTGAGAAGTCAACTGCTAGCCTTATCAGGGCTCCCTTGTATGTTATTTCCTGTTTCTCCCTTGCTAGCTTTAGGATTCTCTCTTTGTCTTTGAATTTTGCCATTTTAATTATGATTTGTCTTAAAGTAGGCCTCCTTGGGTTCATCTTGGTTAGCACTGTCAGTGTTTCCTGGATTTGTGTGACTTTTTCTGTCATCAAATTAGGGAAGTTTTCTATCATTACTTTTTCAAACAGGTTTTCTCTCCCATGCTCTTCTTCTTCTCCTTCTGGTTCCCTATTACACTGATATTATTGCATTTCATGTTGTCTTGCAGTTCCCTTACCACATATTTCTTCTTTCTGAGTTGTTTTCCTTTTCTTGCTCTTAGTCAGTGTCTTTTCTACCTTGTCCTCCAGCTCTCTGATTCAATCCTTGCTTTATCTAGTCTGCTTTTGACTCCTTCTACTGTGTTCCTCAACTCAGAAATTGTATTCTTCATTCCCTCTTGGCTCTTGTTGATAGTTTCTATTTCTCTTTTCATGTTGGTATAGTTTGCAGTGTGTACATTGTAGTTTCCCTGTAGTTTCTGGCTATTCTCTGTGAGCTCATTGAGCTTCCTGATAACCATTGCTTTGAACTCAATATCTGATAGTTGACCTTTCTTTGTTTCATTTAACATTCTTTCTGAGGCTTCCTCCTTTCCTTTAATTTTGAGATTGTTTCTTTGTCTTTCCATTGTTTACGAGACCCTTTTTGTTAGTCTCTGCTTCTTAAATTGATCTGCTCTGACTCCCTGGCTTTATTGTGTTAACTTCTATGGTAGGAGACCTGTGAGATTCCGTGGTGCAGTCTCCTTAATCTCCTGAACTTGTTGCTCTTGGGTTGTAGTTTACATTGGCTCTCTGTATGTCTTTGGTTTTTTATTGTTGTTGGGTCTTTCTTTGTTGGATCCTTCCCTCCAGCTGGTTAACTGAGAGTCACTCTGCTCATGTCTTGTATGCTGTTGTGTAGGTGTGGACAGGTTTTGTTCAAGCTGGTTCTTCTGTCCATCCCAGGTTCTGAGTCCTCTCTCATTCTTGTTCAGTTGTTTGTTCTGGGTATTTTCTCTGCCATTTAGCTTTAATTCCAGATTTGTCCTGGGTGGAGGTTAATGTGGCTTCCACTCACTGCTTCACCTTCTTCCATTATTATCTATCAGTGGTTCCTTTGTTGGCGTGTTTCCTCTTCCAGCAAGAATACTGGTGTTCACAGCTCCCACCTCCTCTTTTATGTGACCAGTTGTAGGGGGAATGCAAAATGGTTTAAGACAGTGGGAGTGTATTCTATAGGACTTTAAGTACCAACATGTAGAGAAGAGATAGGAGATCCTTTGGATAAGTATAGTGTTAACCATGATATTTCAGCCAGCTAGCCACTTTTTAGAAAGGGTGGAAAAAAGATAAGACTGTTGTTAGAAGGGGAAAGGATTGTGAGTTGGTTCCAGAAAACAGTGAGCCTGTGGGAGGTCAGACTATGAGATACAGTGAGAGTAAACGATAGAAAATATATGTAGTGTGTGAGAGAATAGAGTTAAACACAATAGTAATAAAGTTCCAGAAGACAATGAAATAGGCTAAGATGCAGGAGGGGTGCTGTGTAGTATTTACAATTGTGTGGAACAGCAATTATTTACAACAATAATGGAGCAATGATCATATGACAGAATCTATGTGTTCTGAATAGCAAGAATAGGAAGTACATGATGTAGAGTAGTGTGCTATTGGAACACAAGTGAAATGAAAGGTGGAAAATTAAAAATATGCTACGAAAGAGAGAACAAGGAAAATCAGTCCAATGATGAAATTAAACAAACAAAATGAAGAAAACTAAATAGAAAGAAGAGAAAAAATACTAATACAATAAAAGAAGTAAAAGTAATGAAAAATAATAGTAGTACAAATAAACAACTTGCAAGTTCTCTGGAATAGCAAAATGAAATTTCTCTGTTTCTCAGTTGTTGGGATGATCCTCTTTGGGCCTGGCTCTGGTCCTTTAATACCTCCAGGTCTTATTGTGTCACTTGTGGAAAAAAAAGAGAGAGAACAAAAAGAAAGAAAAAAGATGTCGGCTGGCTTTAAAAAGTTCTCCTGGTCTTCCTGTCTGTTACAGGCTCAGGGGGGGGGTTGGGTTTTACTTTCCTCTATTCCTGCCATTTTTCACGGATGGGGGCCAGGTCTGGGCTACACTTTTCACAGTTGCCCAGCCTTCAGCCCAGTTCCTTAGTTCACTGTCGGGTCCCCAGTGGCCTTCTGTACTAGACCTATGCCTTGAGTCCACCAGTTGTGCTATTCTTGACGTGCACCAGTTAGGGGCAACTCACACACCATCTCACTCTTTGCTGTCTTAAGTGCTAGGGATTCTCAAAGTCTCTTCAGGGTAGTGGAGCTCCCCCACTGAGTTAAGTCTTTCTTGGGCCTGCTGCTGTCCTCTGCAAGAAGTGCCTCCTTCCTCTTAGGGAGCCAGTCCAGCCCTCAGGGTGGGAGCACCGCTGTGGCTGCCACAGAAGGTTCTGTGCACACCTCTTTGGCAGCAAGCTTTGGCTTGTAGCCTCTGCAGTTCCTGGGATGGAGCAGGAGCAGGGGTTTAGCTGTGGAGGCCATGGGCATGGGCTCATGTCCTCCACTGCTGTAATGGCTGGGGTAGAGGAAGCAGTGTGGGGGTGGCAGGGTCAGGCACACCACTGGGACCATGGGCCAGGGTGGCCACTCTCCCCCACTGCGACTAGCATGAGGATACAGGCACAGCTATGGTCCTGGCGGCAGGGGTTAACCCATGACCAAGGCTGTGGTGGCTGTGGGGTTGCAACTGGGGGAGGCAGGTGTGGTCAGCTGTGGGAGAATTTCCTAAACAACCAAGAGCCATGTTTTGAAAAATTCCTCCCATTCAAGACTGCTGCTCCAAACAAGCACCCGTCCTCTCTCAGAGCCCAACTTTCCAAGCAGACTGAAGACTATCTATGTCAGGGTCCATCACAGCCCAACTCTACTCCCTTCTCCAACCTGACTCCCCAGTTTCTCTGGTACTGACCCAGCCTGCGTCCACAGTCTAAGTGGGTGAACACCACCCCTGTACATTTGCCACCTTGTCTTTATTCCTCCCAGTGACTTCAAGCTTCCAGGTCCATCCTGGTGCTCCTCAAACCTCCATGTTTGGCATGGGAGGGAGCCATTGAACTGGCTCTCTTCCAAGAATCCTGTAGAAGGCCCTGTAGGGCCCGAGGCTACAGTGACCCTAGTCCCTGCACTGTTCTCAGGGAACTTATTGCCCCAAAGCAATCCCCTTACCATCTGATTTTTCAGTGTACTCTACAATTTTGGCCTCCAACATTCATATATGCTAGGATACTGTTGTCTGTTCACTCTGTTCCTCAGAAGATAGGCTAGGTGTTCCACCTGTGCACAGAGGGAAATGGACTCCACTCCCACCTACCTTGCCACCATCTTTCGAATTGAAACAAATATTTTTATATTTATTAACAATTCTGGAGATATGAAAAGCAATTTATTTTTTCAAAGGCTCAATAAATGTTTCTTCTTATTACCATTAGTATTGTTTTTAATATACTTTATTTATTATGTTATTATACTCCTCCAATTTCCCCCCTTTATTCCCCTCTGCCCTGCACACCCCCTCCCACCCACACTCCTCCTCTTTAGTTAATGTCCATGGGTCATACATAAAAGTTCTTTGGCTTCTCTATTTCCTATACTATTTTTAACCTCCCCTGTCTATTTTGTACCTACAATTTATGCTACGTATTACCTGTACCTTTTACCCCATCCTCCCTTCCCCATCCCCACTTGTAATCCTCCATGTGATCTCCATTTCTGTGATTCTGTTCTTGTTCCAGTTATTTGTTTACTTTGTTTTTTTTTTCTTTATTTTAGGCTCAGTTGTTGATGCTTGTGAGTTAGTTGTCATTTTACTGTTTGTAGTTTTTGATCTTCTATTTCTTAGAAAAGTTCCTTTAACATTTCATATAATAAGGGCTTGGTGATAATGAATTCCTTTAACTTCACCTTATCTGGGAAGCTCTTTATCTACCCTTCCATTCTAAATGATAACTTTTCTGGATACAGCAATCTTGGGTGTAAGTCCTTACCTTTAATGACTTGGAATACGTCTTCCATCCCCTTCTTGCCTGTAAGATTTCTTTTAAGAAATCAGCTGATAGTTTTATGGGAACTCCTTTATATGTAACTGTCTCCTTTTCTGTGGCTGCTTTTAAGAGTCTCTCTTTATGTTTAATCTTGAGTAATGTAATTATGACGTTCCTTGGTGTGTGCTTCCTTGGGTCCTATTTCTTTGGGACTCTGAGCTTCCTGTACTTCCTGGAAGTCTATCTCCTTCACCAGATTGGGGAAGTTATACTATATTATTTGTTCAAATTGTCAATTTCTTGTTCTTCCTCTTCTCTTTGTGGCACCCCTATGATTCTTACACGGGAATGTTTAAAGTTGTCCCAGTGGTTCCTAAGCCTTTCCTCATTTTTTTGAACTCTTGTTTTTTCATTCTGTTCTGTTTGAATGTTTATTTCTTCCTGCTGCTCCAAAGTGATGATTTGAGTCTTGGTTTTCTTCCCATTATTGTTGGTTCTCTGTCCATTTTCCTTTATTTCACTTTTTCCTCTATTTTGTGACCATCCTCAACCATTTCTGTAAGCATCCTGATTGATTACCAGTGCTTTGAATTGTGCATATGATAGGTTGGCTGTCTCTTCATTGCTTAGTTGTATTTTTTCCAGAGCTTTGATCTGTTCTTTCATTTGGGCCACTTTTTTTTGTCTTGGCACACCTTTTATATAGTAAGGGGTGGAGCCTTAGGTATTTGCCAGGGCAGGGCAACCAAAGTTGCTATGTTGTGGCACTGTATGTGGGGGAAGGGTCCAAGAGGTAACAGTGCCACTTGCTCAGCTCTCAGCCAGCTTTCCTCTGGCTCTCAGCCAGTTACTTCTTCTGCTCCCCACAAGCAAATTGGACCTTTCTGGTGCTGATTCCCAGGTGGGTGTTTTTGTGTACATTCCAGGACTCTGTGGGTCTTTTTAATGAACTCTCCTGTGAGTCTGGGAGTTTCTCCCAGCACTGCAAGCCCCACAGACATTTTCAGTCAGAGGTTTTAAAGTGTATTTCATCACACTGAAACCCTGGGTTGAGTGGTCTATCTTCCTCCCCAGTTGTTCCTTCTGGTTTATCTGCATGCATATGTAGGACTGCCTGGTCCAGTAGTTGCCTCCTTGCCCACTCTGATCCTCTAGCCACTGCCTTGCTGAGAATCTTCTCCACCTAGCTGCCCATCTGTCCCTCATAGCAGTCTGCATGAATTTTTCTTCTTTAACACCTTGGTTGTCAGACTTCCATACAGTTTGATTTTCTGTCAGTTATGATTGCTTTTTTTAAAATTTGTTAATGTTCTTCTTTTGATTGTGTGAGGAGTCAAAGTGTATCTACCTATGCCTCCATCCTGGCTGGAAGTCCCTAAAAAGTGGTTTAATTGTCCCTTTGAGGAATGGGACTGAGGTCCAGAGAAAGCCTGGCTTTGCATTCTGAACCTTTATATACTATTTTTTTTTATTTTAACATATATAAATTAATTTTGATTACATATAATAACTTTACATTTATATGTGTTTATTTTGCATTTTTCTCATTAGCTATTGTTGTGTAACAAACTACTCTAGAACATAGCACCTTAAAACAACCACCATTTTATTATATCTCATGAGTCTGTCAGTCATGATTTGGTCAACTCTCAGCTGAGCAATATTCCTACTGCATTTGATATTAACTAGGGGCATTCAGATGTTTACTATGGAAGGTTCAACACTGCTTCAATAACATATTTGTTGTCATGGCAGAAATGACTGGAAATTTGCACTGAGCTGGGTTTCTTTCTCTGTCTCTAAATATCTCCCAGAGGGAACTTTCCATGTAGTCTCTCCAGCAAGAAGTGATTTTTTTTAATATGATGGCTCATATTTTCACAAAAACTAAGACATGTTCTTTAGAGGATAGGCCTAGAACAAGCTTAATGTCACTTCTGCCATACTCTATTGATTAAATCAGTTATAGGCTAACCCAGATTCAAGAGATAGAGGTTAGAAATACACCCAGCCTCACTATGGGAAGAGTATCAAGTAATCAATGGTTATCTTTAATCCAACAGAGATCTCAAGACTGCTGCCTTAATACAAGTTATATCTATGATAACTAAGGTTAAGACTAAAAATCATAACTATAGATGATTTAGGGTAACTTGAATGGAAACCTAGGAAAATAAGAGGTGAAAATATGAATGTGATCCCTTTATACTGGAGGATATAGGAGGCCATTTGGAGCCTCAGAGTGAGAAATACCTTTTATTCACTCTCAAAGTAATTTTGGTATACTGATAATGCCTGATTCTATTGTTTTTCCTACCCTTTTAATCTCTCTCAAGGAACAAAAGGTAAGCTTTATTCCTTAAATAAAGCCCACTTCTTCCTTGACTCTGTGAATCTCCCTTTCCAAAATGCAGAACACATAATAGGGTATAGAGCCAACAACAGGTTTGTAGTAAGCATAATCAATTGATAGTCTACCCACCCCCCCAGCACATTCCATGCTACCTTTTAAAGAAGGCCACATTTACTTTAAGTTAAACACTGTGCTAGGTACTTTAGTATGCCTTTTATTTACATTGTAAAAACACTTGTACAGGTATTATTATCCCCCATTTTACAGAAAATGAAACAGACAAAAGCATCAAGCAATTTTACCCCCATACAACTACATAGGTGGAAAAGCTTGGATACTAACCAAGATCCTTGACTCTTTGACTCCAAAGCCTATGATCTTTCAGTATACTATGCTGGCTTTCAAAGAAAAAACAAACAAAGTCTGTACAGTGGACATTACATGTACTTTCATCCTATTACATTTATCCATCCAGAAAATATTTAAGGTGTGCTGAGGATGATTACACACTGGCAGAATCTCTACAGTATTAAAGAAAGTTCTGAGGATAAAGACTGCTTCTAGCGCTGATGTTTCTAAACCTTGATATCCACAAACTTGATATTCCCAACACATCATTAGACTTTTTAATTATATTATTTGTTTTTCTGCTATTCCTGGCAACTCTACTTTGCAAGAAAACAGTTAATACAGCTGACATTATTGTGTATGTTTGGACAGCTGATCAAAAAAGGGCCAAGGATGCTACAAGTTGTCTCTTCTTTTCAGCATTAGCTATTAAGATGCAAATATGGGAACATGTAATTAGAGAATATGGACAGAAAATATGAGTTTAAGAGGGATAAGAGACACTTAGGCAGTTGGAAGAATGCAAAGTTGTTTCTAAAAAGGAACTAGGAGAGCTTGATTCAAGCAGGATTCAGCAATCCATTTATATATGCAGGACAAAAATGTCTAGTGCACTGAGGAAAGGGGACCTAGCACCCTTGCACAGACATATGGTGCAAGAGAGGAGGGTAAGTAAAGGAAAAAGCAATGGAGAGAGAAACAATAACAAAAATTGAGTAAAAGAAGAAAGGGAAAATTAATGACCCTCTGATAAACATGATTGAAAGCCATCAATTTGGGACATCCAGCTGCTAAAATAGCAGGGTTTCTCTCTGCTAGGGTCAGATAGCTAGACATGCAAAGAGCCATTTATAGGGCCAATGCATAAATCTCCATTTGAAGCCATTTACCCTGGGCTCTGGCAAAGGGTCGGGGACATAGTGGACTAGAAACACTTGAAGAGAAGCTGGGGATGATGTCTTAGAGAGAGAACTGAGAGAGCAGCCACTGAGATCCAGGTGCTGAGTCATTCCCTGTACTGCAGCAGCCACCCTGTTCAGGCAGACCACTCACCTCCAAGTGGCAGCAGCCTGAGGGGAAGCAATAGCCAGCCCCAGAAGAGACTCTTCCCCACTCTGTGGTGTTTAAACCTGACTGCTGAGCACAGAGTGACTAGATTAACAACTTAAGGAGTCAGCCACAGATAGTTGTTCCCTGGTAGTTTCAAACAGGCTGCCTAAGGCTAGACAGGGTCACCATCTGACATCACCAGAGTCAGATCCAGAAAGCAACAAACAGTGGTAAATACTACATGCTACCAAGACAAAATCCACCATGGTCTTCTCCATGACTTGTGATATTTTCTTTCCTACATAGTTTAACATTCATTTCTTGTCTTTCAAGTCTGAGCATATTAAGTCACTAGGTTTTATATTATAATGTATTTTAATTCTCACATTTTGATCCTCCCTTCTCTTATCCCATTTTACCTTCTTCTTTTCTCTTATTATTTTTGTTTTAAATTTGGCTTTATTTCTTGCTACAATTAGTTTCTATACTGCACTTCTGGTATTTCTACTCCAGCCAGTCTCTCAAAAGAAATTTTCTTGTCAATGGTAATCCCACAGTTTTTCTTGGTCTTCTCTACCTTTACCAATTTTTTATCATTGGTTGTGGATATGGCAGTTGTTGAATATTTGTAAAATTTTATTTCTAGATATTCACTGCATTTGTATTTAAAATCTAAAATTGTAGTGTTCTTCTCATGTACTCTATTCTGCCTTCATCCAGACCATTCATTTTTGTCCAGAATTTGAACTTTTTCCTGTTTTGGCCTGTTTCTTTTTCTCTTTCATCCTGACCTTTTTTGTCTTTTTGTCTCAAAGTTAAAATTCTCCCTGTCTTACTCTGATTTTCATTTGTCACTCTTAGTATTCCTTTGCCCTCTATCATCTCAAAATCACTTCCTTTTCCTATAGATACCTCTTAAGCTTTTCCTTCTTTCTTTTCTCCTTCTTATTCCCATCCCACCTATATTAATTTTAGCACATTGAAGTCATATTAAGAATTTTCTTAGATGACAATAGCTTGAAACTAGAAACCAACCTCAAGGAAAAAAGTTAGTAATATTCAAATATGTAGAGAATAAATGCCATGTTGTTAAACAATGAATAGGACAACAATGATGAAATCAAAAATTCTCTGGAAAAAAAAATAAAATGAACATACAAAAACCCAAAACCTATGTATGGGACACAGCAAAGGCAGTCCTGAGAGGAAAATTCATAGCAATATAAGCCTACTTAAAAATGAAAAATTTCAAATAAACACCTAACACTACATCTACAAAAATGATAAACACAACAACAAAAAAAGAACAGAGTGAGTAGGAAGAAGGAAATAATCAAGATCAGAGAAGAATTAAATAACATAGAGACTAAAAGAAAAATCCAAAAGATCAATAAATCCAGGATCTGATTCTCTGAAAAGATGAACAAAATTAAAAACCCATCCCTAGACTCACCAAGAAAAAAAGAGAGATGGCCCAAATAAATAAAATCAGAAGAGAAATTACAACCAATACCAGAGAAATACAAAGGAATATAGGAAATTACTATAAACAACTATACTACCAGAAATTTGAAAATCTGGGTGAAGTGGAGAAATTTATAGAAATATATAATCCATAAGAACTAAGTCAAAAAGCAGAAAGCCTGAATAGACTTCTGTTGGCTAGTAAAATTGAAGAAGTAATAAAAAAATACTGCTGGTACACTAAAGCCCTGGGGCAGAGAGATTCCCAGGATAATTTTACCAAACATTTAAACAACACCTATCTTCTTCATACTATTCCAAAAAATTGAAAAAGAACAAACATTCCCAAAGTGTTTTTTATGATGCCAGTATTATCCTAATTTCAAAACAAGATAAAGACACAAAAAACAAAGAAAACTATAGGCCAATATCACTTATGAACATAGGTGCTAAAATGCTCAACAAAATATTGGCAAACCAGATCCAGCAATACATTAAAAAGATCATACACCATGATCAATGGGATTCATCACAGGGATGACAGAATGGTACAATATATGCAAATAAATAAATGTAATACATCACATAAACAATATGAAAGACAAAAACCACATGATCATGTGAACAAATGCTGGAAAATCATTTGATAAGGTACAGCACCAATTCATAATAAAAAAACACAGCAAAGTGGGAATAGAGAGAGCATACCTCAACATAATAAAGTCCACATATGAGAAACCTGCATTCAACATGATACTCAACTGGAAAAATTAAAAGTTTTTCCTCTAATAGCAGGCACAAGACAATGGTGTCTACTTTCAGTACTCTTATTTAACATAAAATTGGAGGCTCTAGCCACAGTGATAAGAAAATAACAAGGCATAAAATTCACCCATATTGGAAAGGAGTAAGTAGAGGTATCCATGTTTGCAGACGACACGATAGTGTACATGGAAAATCCACCAAAAATATTACATGACCTAATAAATGAATTTGGCAAAGCAGCAAGATAAAAAGCCAATATTCAGAAATCAAAGGCATTTTTGTATACCAACAATGAAATATCAAAAACAGATATTAGGGGAAAAATCTTATTTACTATAGCAACAACAAAAATAAAATACTTAGGAATAAATTTAACCAAGGACACAAAAGACCTGTACTCAGAAAATGACACAATACTGAAGAAAGATATTAAGGAAGACACAAATAAATGGAAGCATATACCATATTCATGAATCAGAAGAATTAACATCTTCAAAATGTCTATACTACCCAAAGCAATTTATAGATTCAACACAATCCCTATGAAAATACCAATGATGTATTTCACAGACATATAACAAATATATCTAAAATTTATATGAAACCATAAATTACCCCAAATACCCTCAGCAATTTTGAAAAAGAAGAACAAAATATAAGGGATCACAATACCTGATATCAAACTATATTACAAAGCCATTGTAATCAAAACAGTCTGTTACTGGTCTAAGAACAGACACATAAACTAATGGAACAGAACAAAGAGCCAAGAAAGAAACCCAAGTCTTTATGGTCAATTAATATTTGGCAAAGAGTGCACAAGCATAAAATGCAGTAAAAATAGCTTCTTCAATAAATGATGTTCAGAGATCTGGACAAATACATGAAAAAAAATGAAACTAGACCACTAAATTATACCACACACCAAAATAAACGCAAGATGGATAAAATACATAAATATAAGTCATGACACCATAAAAATCCTAGGCAAAAACATAGGCAGGAAAATTTCATATATTCCACTCAGTGATATTTTCACTGATACATCCCCTAGAGCAAGGTATATAAAGGAAAGAATAAACAAATGTGACTACATCAAACTAAGTTTTCTGCAATGCTAAAGAAAACATTGGCAAAACGAAAAGGGAACTAAATGTGTGGGAAAACATATTTACCAATGATACCTCAGACAAAGGTTTTGTCTCCAAAATATATAAAGTACTCGCATGACTCCACTTCAGGAAGACACACAATCCAATTTAAAAATGGGCAAAACCCCTGAATATACACTTCTCCAAGGAGTACATACAGAGGACCCAGAGACATATGAAAGGATGCTCAGCATTGCTAACCATTGAAGAGATGCAAATTTAAACTACAATGGGATACCACTTCACAGCAGTCAGAATGGACATCATTAATCTACCAACAATCAACAACTCCTGGCAAGGTTGTGGAGTAAAGAGAACCCTAGTACACTGTTGGTGGGAATGCAGACTGGTGCCGCCACTGTGGAAAACAGTATGGAATTCCCTCAAAAACCTAAAAATGGAACTGCCTTTCCATCCAGTGATCCCACTTCTGGAACTATACCTTAAGAATCCTGAATTAAAAATTCAAAAAACCTATGCACCTCAATATTCATAGCAGTGTTATTTATAATAGCCAAGTGCTAGAAACAGCCTAAGTACCCATCAGTAAATGAGTGAATCAAAAACTGTGGTACATTTACACAACGGAATACTATTCAGCAGAAAGTAAGAAGGTACTCCTACCCTTCACAACAACATAGATGGAAATGGAGAGCTTTAGTTTAAGTTAAGTAAGCCAGTCAGTGAAAGACAAATTTTATATGATATCACATATAAGTGGAATCTAATAAAAAACAAACAAACAAATGAACAAAATAGAACAAGAGGCTTGGTAATAAAGAACAAACTTACAGTCACCTGAGAGGAAGAATGTTCAGGACAGTAAGAGAAAGAAGGGAAGGAAGAAGCAAAGTAACACTAATATAAGACTCATGGGCATGGGCAGTGGAGTAATTGACTGTGGGAATGGTTGTGATGCTGTTGAGAGCAATGGAGAAAAACACAGGGTAACTGTAAGTGACCAACAATAAATAAAAAGAAAATTAAGAGAGAGGACTCAAATCAATAAAATCAAAAAGAGGAGAAATTACTACTGATACTACAGAAATACAAAGGATTGTAAGAAATTACTACAAAGAACTATATGCCAAGAAATTTGAAAACCTGTATGAAATGAGCAAACTTCTAGAAACATAATCTTCCAAAACTGAATCAAGAAGAAGCAGAAAGCCTGAACAGACTGAAAGCAGCTAGTGAAATTGAAGCAGCAATCAAAAAAATTTCCAGTACACAAATGTCCTGGATTGGAGGGTTTCACAGGAGAATTTTACAAAATATTTAAGGAAGAGGTAACCCCTATCCTTCCTAAAATATTCCAAAAAAAAAAAAAAAACCAAGTAGTCAGAAGACTCTCAAACTCTTTCTATGAGTTCAGCATCATCCTAATCTCAAAACCAGATAAGGACACAAGGAAAGAAAATACAGACTAATAGTGCAGATGAACATAGATGCTAAAATTCTCAACAAATATTAGCAAACCTCCCCCAGGGATATATTTAAAAGATCATACATCATGAACAAGTAGGATTCATCTCAGCAATACAAAAATAGTACAATATTCAAGAATCAGTAAGTGTAATACATCATATAAACAAAAGAAAAGTTAAAACCACATGATCATATCAATTGATACTGAAAAAATGATAAAATGTAGCACCCATTTATGATAAATACAGTCAGCAAAATGGGAATAGAGGGAGGATATCTCAACATAATAAAGGCCATATACAAGAAACCTACATCCAGCAAAAACTAAAAGTTTTTTTCCTAAGATCAGGAACAAGATAAGGGTGTCCACTTTCACCACTTCTATTCAACATAGTATTAGAAATTCTAGCCACAACTATAAGACAAGAAATAGAAATAAAAGGCATCCAAAATGGAAAGGAGGAAGTAAAACTGTCATTGTTTGCAGATGGCAAAATAGTGTACATAGAAAACCCTATATATTCCACCAAAAAACTTCTTTACCTAATAAGTGAATTTGGTAAAACAGCTGGATACATAGTCAGTATTCAGAAATCAAAGGCATTTTTGTACACCATCAACAATGTATTAAAAACAGAAATTAGAAAAAAATCCCATTACTACAGCAATAAGAAAATTAAAGTACCTAGAAATAAACCTAACCAAGGAGGTAAAACTCCTGTACTAAGAAAATTGCAGAACACTAAAGAAAGAAATTAGGGAAGAAACAAATAAATGAAAGCATATACCATGTTCATGGTTGGAAGTATTAATATCATCAAAATACCCATACTACTGAAAGCAATTTATAGATTTATCATAATCCTTATTAATATACCAATAACATATTTCACAGATATAGAATAAATATTTCTAAATTTTATGTGGAACAATGCATGACCCTGAATAGCCTCAGCAATTTTACGAAAGAAGAACAAAGTAGGAAAAATGATAGTACCTGATATCAGACTACACTACAAGCCCACTGTAGTCTAAACAGCCTGGTACTGGCATAAGAACTGACACACAGACCAACAAAACAGATTAGACATCCCAGAAAGAAACTCAGGTCAATACAATCAGCTAATATTTAACAAAGATGGCAGGAGCATAAAATGGAGTAAAAATAACCTCTTCAACCAATGGTGTTGGGAGTACTGAAATGGTACATGCAAAAAAATAAAATATTATGACCAACTTACACCATACACCAAAATAAACTCAAGATGGATAAAAGGATTAAATATAAGTCATGACATCATAGAAGTCCTACAGGAGAACATAGGCAGGGGATTTTCAGATATTCCATGCGGCAACATTTTCACCAATATGCCCCCTACAGCAAGGGATATAAAGGAAAGAATAAACAAATGTGACTACACCAAACCAAAAAGCTTCTGCATGGCTAAAGAAAACATTGGCAAAATGAAAAGGGGACCAAATGTGTGGGAAAACATATTTGCCACTGATACCTCAGACAAGGGTTTTGTCTCCAAAATATATAAAGAACTCACATGACTCCACTTCAGGAAGACAAACAATCCAATTTAAAAATGAGCAAAGGACCTGAACAGACACTTCTCTAAGGAGGACATACAGAGGATCCAGAGACATATGAAAGGATGCTCAGCACTACTAGCCATTGAAGAGATGCAAATTCAAGCCACAATAAGATACCACTTCACAGCAGTTAGAATGGTCATCATTAATCTATCAATAAACAACAAGTCCTGGCAAAGCTGTGGAGTAAAGAGAACCCTAGTACACTGTTTGTGGAAATGCAGACTGGTGCTGCCACTGTGGAAATTAGTATGGAATTTCCTCAGAAAACTAAAAATGGAACTGCCTTTTGACCCAGCAATCCCACTGCTATTATCACACCCTTAGTATCCTGAAACACCAATCAAAAGAGCCTGTGAACCCCAATGTTCATAGCAGCATAATTTATAATAGCCAAATGCTGGAAACAGCCTAAGTGCCCATCAGTAAATGAGTGGATTAAAAACTGTAGTATATTTACACAATGGAACATTACGCAGGAGAAAGAGGGATATATGGAACTGGAGAGTATTATGCTAGGTGAAATAAGCTAGGTGGTGAAAGACAAATACCATATTACCTATAAGTGGACCTAATTAACAAAACAAAAAAGTAAGCAGAATAGAATCAGAGACATAGAAATAAAGAACAAAATGACAGTAACCAGAGGGGCTGGAGGAGGGAATAACAGGGTAAAGAATGGCAAGGGTCAAGTCAAGGAACCTGTACAAGGGATCCATGCACAAGGACAACAGGGAGGTGAGGATTGTGAAATCACTGTATAGGCAGGTGAGGGGAGAGTAATGGGGTAAAAATGAGGACAAGTATAATTTAACAAGAACAAAAAGCTTTTTTTGTATAAATAAAACACTGTTTAATGGGTGTTTTCTTAATTATTGTTGACATGTATTTCTATTAACATGTTGTTAATAGATACATTCTTATATAAACTCTCATATTCTTATATAAGCTCTCATGTTTTTATGGGAAAATATTTTGCTATCTAAAAAATCATTATATTTATGTAAAATGTTAATTTTTAACATGATCATGTTTAACTGATATTAAAATGTATGAAAATAATTGAAATAAAACATATCTAAAGAAATCCACTAAAAATTCATTAGAATTGATAAATGAATTCAGCAAGGTTGCAAAATACAAGGTCAATATAGAAAAATTATTTGTATTTCTATACAATAACAATGAACTATCCAAAATAAAATTAACAAAACAAGTCCATTTACAATATCATTAAAAACAATAAAAATACTTAGGAATATATTTTACAAAAGAAGAACAAGATTTTTATAATGAAAATTACAAAATATCATCAAAATAAATTAAAGATGACCTAACTCAATCGACCATCATCTCATGTTCATGGACTGGAAAAAGATAATATTGCTAAAGTAGCAATATTCTCAAACTAACTATTGGTTCAACACACTCTCTATCAAAATCCCAAGTGGTTCTTGTGGAGAAATTGATCAGATGAACTTCAAATTCACATGAAAATGCAAGATTAGCCAAAACAGTCCTCATGTCCTTGGATTTGGCAATATATGCTTAGATGTCACATTAAAAGCATAATCAACAAAATTTTAAAAATAGATAGATTTTATTTAATCAATATTAAATAATTTTTTAATTTAAAGAATTTCATCAAAAAGTGAAAATACAGGCCACAGAATGAGAAAAAATATTTGTAAATCATGAATCTAAAATTAGTCTACTATCCAGAATACAGAAAGAACTCTTACCATAACAAAACAAAGCCAATAACCAATTTAAAAATAGGCAAAGAATTTGAATAAACATTTTTTTAAAGAAGATATAGAAAAGAACAAGTATAAGTTACCCATAGACATGGATAACAAGGTGAGGATTGAGTGTGGGAGTGGGAGTTGGGTGGGGCCGGGGAGAGCAGTAGGGGAAAATTGGGATAACTGTAATAAAACAATTTTTAAAAATAAATTAATTAAAATACCAGAAATTATAGAAAAGAAATAGTCAATAAATATATGAAAAGGTGTTCAACACCATGAGTAATCAGGAAAATGCAAATTAAAAGCTCAACATGCTATCAGTTCACACTCACCAAGATGGCTATAATTTAAAAAATGGGAAATAAGTGTTGGTGAAGATTGGGGAAATTGGAACACTTGGAGATTTCTAGTAGATACATAAAGTGATGCAGTCACTTTGGAAAATAGCCTGACAGTTCCTCAAAGGCTTAAACATAGAGTCACCATTTGACTCAGAAATTCTGCACCTAGATATATACACAAGAGAAATGAAACAATATATGCATACAAAAATGTGTACATGAATATTCATAGCATTATTATTATTCATAATAGTGAAAAAATGGAGAAACCCAAAATTTATCAACTGATGACTGGATAAATGAGTTATATCCATACAACGAAATATTATTCAGCCATGAAAACAGAAATACTGATACTACAGTATGGATAAACTTTGAAAAAATTATTCTAAGTAAAAGAAGCCAAACACAAAAGCCACATATTACATGATTTCATTTACATGAAATGTTTAGAATAAACAAATCTATATAGTAGTTGCTGGGGGCTGAGCTCAGGAGGAAATTGAGAGTGACTGTGAATGGGTACGAGGTTTCTTTTTGGGTTATGAAAATATTCTGAAATCGAATAGTAGTGATGATTGTACCTTGTGAATATACTGGAAAGCACTAATTGTACACTTTAAAGGGGAAAATTCTATGGAATGTGAATTACATATCAATAAATCTGTTTTTTAAAGTAGAATTATAAGTCCAAGAACCAAGTAGGAAAAATGTGCTAAATCTTTATTTTTCTCTACTCCAGCTAGCAGGACCAGTAGCTTGCTTACACACTTGTCCTATCTTCTTTATAGCCCTTCCCTCATGTATTTGTCCAGTGAACAACTCTGTCCTCCCAAAATTGGTCAGGTGAGATAAAAAACAATCTGAGGCAACAGAGAGAAAGGGAAGTAATGGGGCATAAGCTATAGGAGATGGGTTGCCTCATTGTTCCAAAGTTCTCTCCTACAATTGAGAATATCCAAGGAAGATTAGACATTTCCTTTCTAACTCTCTTCTATTGTAGTAGGTTGGGAAAATATTTTGAAGTCTTCCAGTTAGAGTCTAATCTATTCCCAATTCACAACACTGGATTTAAGCCATTCTCACTGAGAATTGGCAATCATGGAAGAGTCCAGAGCTACTTCTGTCACTCCTTATATTTAACAGCTTTTGCCAGTAACAATTCCCAATACTTAACCTATGTTCCTAATAGATGATGCAAAATAAATTACCCTTTGTTATATCTTCAGTGGAGAATAAGAAGAGATACTATTGACTTACATTTAGAAAACAGTGCCTAGAAGAAAATAATAATAGGATACAGTGTTTATATGGAGGGTGACAGATAATTACTTTACAAGCATTTGAAATCCCTCTGTACATAGTTTTGACACAAACTGGTCACAGGACTCTGGGTAAAAATATATAAAGGATGTGGAGAGAAATAGTTAAGGAAGTGAAATTTATGTCCACCCCTTGTAAGTTAGCAAGGCCAGATGAATCTGGCCAAGCCACTACTTCTTACAAGGTAACACAGTGAGAGAGACACAGGAAAGCACCACTAGCAAGCAGAGGTTCATTTAACAGGTAAAGTAATTTGAAAAACAGATGAACTTACACTGCCATCCTGCTGGTCACCTTACCTAACTGAAATTGATTGTAGACATTCCCACATGTTTGCATTATCTCTGGGCTATTCCATCCTAAGGGGTATAATGCACAGCCTGAGCTTATCAGCAGCCCTGGGAAAAAAACATACACACAGGTAGAAAAATGTAATATGTCTTCTGTCACCCCAACATTCCCTCTGGATAAGCTAAGCTCAAATTCTGCTTCCTCTACTCAGAGTTTACTTTTCCCCTTTTACCCTAAATGTTTATAATATTACAAACTCAATAGAATTTCTTTGCCATGTCATAGGTGGTGAGTTGTGGTAGATAGTAGAGGGGACAACTCATAAAAGGATGTATTAGGAATTGAGACAGGACAACATAATTTTTATAGCTGAAGTGTTTTTGACAATAACTTACAAAGTTCAGGTGACCCCTCCAACCAGACTTCTATCTTTGTCTGATTTACAAAGAATCACAATATAGAGACTACAGCTGTTTCCTAAAATGTCAGACTTTCCTAAGAGTCAAGTAGGTCCCTAGTAGTTTAAGTTAGGTCATGATTTCTGTAACTTGGAATCAGCTGCCAGACTGACATCTGCAGAAAGCATACATGTTGCATAGGCTTCTCCTGGTGAGCAGGGCACCACACTCCCTCTTCCAGAAACACTTTTGTTTTCTTCTGAGAAGTCATTCCAAGTTCATTCTAAACATGCCTTTTTTCTTTAGCTTCCAGTACTTTCCACTGTGCCCCTAGCCTCATCTTCATTTAGTTTAGATCATTTAGTCACTGGGAAACTTTATGGGAACTTAGTGATAACCTTACCCTTCCAACCATTAATACAAGTCTGGTACTTGACAACACTGCCTTCTAAGAAAAACTGCCTCATCTGCAACTCTTGCTGCTGCCTAGGTTTACATTTTGTAACCTCTGAGCTCCCTACACCATACCTTTGGTGACAGTAAATTGGACCTAGAATCTGACACAAATAAACAGAATTTATTGGCTGGCCAGTAATGGATGGCATCATAACCTGGCATGAAGACATAATATGGGCCAGATTTTTGTTTTTGAAAGTTTTAATCAAGAAACACAGAAATGCTGAGCTAGTTACCAGATAGAGCATAATTTAAGAAAAATACCAGGAGGTAGAGTCAAGTCTGTGTCAAGCTAAAGTTAAGTTCAATCTAAAGGTATGAGTACACATGACTTTTAGGTAGGCTGAGAAACTGAGTGGTAGAGGGAGAGAATACAGTAGCATGAAGAAGACATACCATGAAGAAAAACTCCATGCTGCCCATGAAAGAGCACGAGAGAATTCAGTGTTTCCCAGGGGCTTCTGTGGTCCACTTTCCTTATGTTGTATTAAACACTATTTTCACTGAGAGATCTCAAGTGGGTCTTCTACTTACAACAAAGAGAACCTAATTACAAGAACACTATAGTTGACTGCCTCACCAAAGGTCATGGAATGGTCTCCTGCCACAAATATGGATGCATAAACTAACACACAACACAACCTCTAGAGAGCAGATGTTTAATCAGTGATGAATGAATGTCATATTTATAGGTTCCAGAGCTTTGGAGCTCAGTGGGACAGTGAAAGGCAGACCACTCCAGGGATTTCTGACTTCACCTTTATTTATTTTTCCTCAAAGATGAAAATCCCATATACACTCTGAGATGATAATAAGCCCATTTTGCCTTCAGATGAACCCTTTGGAAGAAAATCTCAATGTGCTCTCTAAACATTCCTGCAACATGGCAACCAGGTTTTCATACTCAATGAAGCCAGAGAAAAACACAAAGACTTTAACAAGTAGCAAGAAGCATTTAGGCCTTTACTTCTAGCCAAAATAGGAGCATAATTAGATACACTGTGCCTCCTTGCACAATCAAAAGGACAAAAACAAATTTAAAAACAATAAACAAGAACTGCCAGAAAATTGAACTGTGTGGAAGTCTGTCAACCAAGGAGTTAAAAAAGGAAACATTCATCCAGACTGGTAGGAGGGGCGGAGATGGGCAGGCAGGGTGGAGAGGACAGGAAACAAGGCTGTAGCTGGTGAAATGGCAGGTGAAGTAGTGGCTGGCAGACAAGGAGGTCCCACATTTGCGTGCAGATAAATGAGGAGGAACAACTGGGGAGTGACAGACAAGGCAATCCAGAGTTCAAGTGTGGGAAAAGAAAGCCTCAAAACATCTGGCTGTAAAAACCTATGGGGGTTGCAGTTGTGGGAAAAACTTCCAGCCTCACAGGAGCGTTTGTCGGAGAGACCCACAGGGTCCTAGAACACACAGAAGCCCACCTGCCACATCCATGGCCAGCCTCCCTTCATGACAAGGTCAGATGGGAAGGTGTAAGTCTTCAAAGAAGCAGCTTCGGCCTGGTGGACGTGGCATGAACTGCCCCACACTACTTTTGATCATTGTTTTAACTCTCGGAATCATA
>PVKM010010138.1:18508-35560 GCA_004027735.1 Carollia perspicillata | reverse complement strand
TAATAGACTAGAAACACCGAGGATATGACAATAAAACTTCCAAAAGCAAAAGCAAAAAAAGCTTTAGGGGTGGGGGGTGGGCACAGAATATCCAATAACTATGGAACAAACAAAGATATAATATGTATGTAATGAGAATACTAGAAGAAGAATAACAAAAAGGAATACAAGAAATATTTAAGCAATGACTGAGAATTTCCCCAAATTAATGTCAGACACTAACCACAGATCCAGGAAACTGAAAATAAAATACCAAGCCAGATAAATACCAAAAGAACTATGCTTAAACATATCACAATCAAAGATAAAGTCTGGAAGAAAGCCAAAGGGGGAAACATCTTATCTACAGAGGAACAAAGACAAAAATTAAATCAAATTTTTCTTAAAAGAGCATGCATTTAATATCTGAAGTATTGAGAGAAACCACCAACCTAGAATCCTATACCCTGTAAAAGTATCCTTCAAAAGTGCAGGGAAAATAAAGATTATCTCAGACAAATAATAATTGAGGAAATATGTTCCTAGATCTATTCTGCAACAACAACAACAACAAAAATGTTAAAAGTTCTTCAGAGAAGAAAAATGATTAAGTCAAAAACTCAGATCTACATAAAAAAGAACATCAGAAAATGAATAAATTAAAGTGAAATAAGTTTTACTTTTCTTATTATTAGATCTAACAAATAAGTTTTTTAAAGTAATAACAGCAATAACATTTGGTTATATATGGCTATATATAAGCTTATGTATAAATAAAATGAGTGACAGCAACGATACAAGAGACAAGAGGGAAGAAATAGAAATGTTTTGTTACTATAAAGTACTTGTACTATCTGTGAAGCAATACAGTATTAATTAAAAGTAAACTTGGATTAATTGTAAATGTATATTGCAAACTCTAGGGCAAAAACTAAAAAAGGTGAGATGCTAAGTAATAAAGGAGAAAATGGAATCATATAAAATAATCAATTAGAACCAGAAAAGGCAGAAAGAATGTGTTATACAAAAACAAGAAAAAAGAACAGGGCAACAGAGAAAACAATAATAAATATGGTACATTATTTATTAATCCAGATATATCAATAATAACTTTAAATGTAAATTAAAGGACAGAGATTGTAAGAGTGAATTAAAAAAAGACCCAAATATATGTTTATATAAAAATCAACTTTAAATATAAAAATATATTAAGATTAAAAGAGAGAGAGATCTTAAGTTGCCATCTCTCTCACACGCACATATACACACATGAACTGTACCTATATGTAAAAAAAAAAGATGGAGAAAAATATATTATGCTGATAGTCAATCCAAAAAAAAAAAAAAGCTGTAAAATCTGTATTAATTTCAGACAGAACAGACATAAACAAGGGAAGTTGTCAAAATAAAGACAGGCACTACATAATGATACAGGGGTCAATATCCCAAGAAGACGTAATTTTTAGTGTATATGCACCCAACAGACCATCAAAAATGTGAGGAAAAAAACTGATCTAACTGCAAGATGAAATACATGAATTCACAATTATAGCTGGAGACTAACTAACAGTCCTCTATCAGAAATGGACAGATGCAACAGACAAAATTTCACCAAGGACACAGTTGAACTTAACCATACCATCAATCAACTAGACATAATTGGCATCTATAGACTGTTTCATACAAGAGCAGGAGCAGATTTTTTCATTTTATTTTTTACTGAATTTATTGGGGTGACATTGGTTAATAAAGTTATGTAGGTTTCAGGTGTACAATTCTATGTCATATGTATACTGCGCTGTATGTTCACCACCCATAGTGTACTCTCCTTCCATCACGATTGATTTACACCTCCTTTACACTTTTTCTACCTGCCCTAACCCCCCTTTCCTATCTATGAGGAGTTTTTGTTTAGTTAGTTGTCTTTTTTTTTTTTTTTTGCTAATGCCCTTTGTTTTTTTTCACCCCTGACAGCTGTCAGTCTGTTCTCTATCTATGAGTCTGTTTCCATTTTGTCTGTTAGTTTAGTTTTTTCAGTAGATTTCACATATGACTGAAATCATATGGCCCTGCCTTTCTCTGACTGGCTTATTTCACTTAGCATAATGCTCTCCAGGTCTATCCATGCTGTCACAAAGGTAAGATTTCCTTCTTTTTTATGGCCAAGTATTATTCCATTGTATAAATGCATCACAGCTTTTTTATTCCCTCGCCTACTGATGGGTACTTGGGCTGCTTCCAAATCTTGGCTACTGTAAATAATGCTGAAATGAACATAGGAATACATATATTCTTTTGAATATTAGTGCTTCGGATTTCTTCAGATATATTCCAAGAAGTGGAACTGTTGGGTCATAAAGGAGTTACATTTTTCAGTTTTTGAGGTGACTTCATACTGTGCTTCACATAGTGGCTGCACCAATCTGCACTGCCACTAACAGTGCACAAGGGTTCCCGATTTTCCACATCTTCACTGACACTTGTTTGCTGATTTATTGATGATAGCCATTTAGACAGGTGTGAGGTGATATCTCATTGTGGTTTAAATTTGCATTTCTCTGATGATTAGTGATGTTGAGCATCCTTTCATATATCTGTTGGTCATCTGTATATCCACTTTGGAGAAGTGTCTATTCAGGTCCTTTGCCCATTTCTTAATTGGATTGTTTCTTTTTTTGGTGTTGAGTTTTATACGTTCTTATAAATTTGAAGTATTAACCCCTTATGAGATGCATCATTGGCGATTATGTTCTCTCATTTAGTGGGTTGTCTTTCATTTGTTGATAGTTTCCTTTGCTGTGCAAAACCTTTTTAGTTTGATGTAGTCCCATATGTTTATTTTACTTTTGTTTCCTGCCCCAGCATATATATGAAGAAAATATTGCTACAAGCAATGTCCAAGATTTTATTGCCTATGTATTCTTCTAGGATATTTATGGTTTCAAGTCTAACATGTAAGTCTTTAATTCATTTTCAGTTTATTCTTGTATATGGTGTAAGTAGATAGTCCAGTTTCTTTTTTTTAAATCAATTTTCTGTCCAATTCTCTCAACATCATTCACTGAAAAGACTATCTTTACCCCATGTATATTCTTGCCACCTTTGTCAATTATTAATTAACCACAGAGCATGGGTTTATTTCTGGGCTCTCTATTCTGTTCCACGAATCTATTTTGCTGTTTTTATGCCAGTATCAAGCTGTTTTAATTACTACAGCCTTGTAGTATGGTTTGATGTTCTTCTTTCTCATTACTGCTGTGCAGATAACATTCTTCTCAAGCTTACAGAGAACATTCACCAAAAAGACTATGGGCATTTAAAAAAACCTTAATAAATTTAAAATAGATATCACACAATGCCTGGTATCAGACAACAATAGAATTAAAACAGAAATCAGTAAAAGGAAGATAGCTTGAAAATCCCAAATACTTAATGATTAAACAACAAACACCCTTGTAAATAATACATGCATCAAAGAAGAAATCTCAAGACAAATTTAAAAATATTTTGAACTAAATGAAAACAAATACAATTTATTAAAATTTGTAAGATTTAGTGAAAACAGTCCTTAGAAATTTATAGCACTGAATTCACAAATTAAAAGAGATCTAAAATCAATAATCTAAGCTTTCATCTTAGAAAACTTCTTTAACTTGAAAAAGATCTTACATAAAGTTTTATGTAAAAGACTTTACATAAAACCTACAACTGACATCATACTTAAGGGTAAGTAACTTGAAGTTTTCCTACTAAACTGGGAATAAGGCAAGAATGTCTTCTCTTGCCTTCATTATCATACTTATATTATCATATAAGACCTGAAAGTCTTAATAGATTAGATAAGCAAGGAAATAAAAGACATACAATTGGGAAGGAGGAAACAAAAGGCATACAATTGGGAAGGAAGAAATAAAACTGTCATTATGCACAGATGACATGATTGTCTATGTAGAAAATCCAAAAAAATCAACAAAACAAATTCTGAAACTAGTAACAGACTTTAACAGGGTTAAAGGATACAGGTTTATAGACAAAAGCCAATAGTTTTCCTATCTACCTGTTATAAAAAAGTAGAATTTGAAATTTAAAACACCTTACCATTTATATTAGCACCTCCCCCACACACAAAAAAAACCTCAAGTGTAAATCTAACAAAATATGTGTAAGACCTATATAAGCAAAAGGACAAAACTCTGATGAACAAAATGGAGAAATATTCCATGTCCATGGATAGACTTGTATTGTCAAGATATTGTTTCTTCCCCAAGTAGTAATTAAAAAGGGTATTTTTTCAGGTAATTTGGGTTTCATTGTGTGTGTGTGAGTGTGTAAACACACACGAGTTTTGTGTCGAAGTATAAAATGAATTTCTTCATTTTTACTTGAATGGAATAAGAAAATTGAAAACCATTGATAAAAAGTTAGTAACTGGCAGAGAAAGAGATCAGGAAAAGTGAGAAAATTAAGACTAATACAAAAGAAGGAAACAGAATATGAGGGTTTGAAGTCACAAGAAATAAAAGAATGTTAGATTCTAAAGCAATTTAAGAGGTAGAAAAGAATAATCTTGGTAAATAATTAGATTAGAGTGGGGGAAAGAGAAAAAGAAAGGCCAACTGACTGAAATCTTTAAAAATAATTCTGTTTTCAAGTAGAAGAGGATGCATTCTATTTATTCCACATACCTACACTTCACACTACAATGCATAAGCTCCACAACATGACATTTAAAACATCCCATTTTATGTCTTCTAGTTATTATATTTCAATTTTTTTCTACTGCAATCACTCACAGGCCCTATGTACTGGGCAAATAATGACATATCCATAAAAATCAATGTTAATTAATTAAAACATACTATTTCTCCATAGCACTCAAAATTTTGTATAATTTCTGACACTAAACTATTATGTTACATGTTATTTCATCACATAACATAGATTAGGTCCCTGAAAAACTGTCAAAAGATAAAACATTAGGTATTTTGTATATTGGCTTTTATAATTATTTCAAAAATGGCTTCACGATGAAAACATGGTAGTTAGGAATTCTAGTGTTAGAGGATACAGTCTCCTGTCAGTGTGATGTCTGTGTTCCTTTGTTCTGAATTCCATGAAAAATTAAACCTACATAAGGACTAAAAGCAAAAATAAAACCACATGGTTAACTTGTCTTAAATTTCTAGCAATAACAACTAGAGAATTCTTATAGGATTCAAAAAAAACTACTGTAAACTAATACAAATTTTATTTCTCTAACCACCAGCCATCAGCAATGCTATGTCCCATTAAATAAGTAAGTGCTAGTAGCCTTTTCACTCTAGATACATGAATTTGCTTTCTCAGGTAGGAAATAAAAGCCCATAAAATGGAATCATACAATCACAATTTAACTCGGTGATTAGGAATTTCCCCTAAATCCATGAAGTTACCTTAAAACTCCATAGAGGAGGAGCCACGCTCACTATACATATAATGAGCAACCTTAAAGTTACTGAAGTAAAATGTGTGAAAAATTTTCTAAATTTCTGTACAGTTGTTGCTCAATAAATAAGGAAGCTAACAATGATTTGGTTAAAAAAAGAAAAACTATTTCTTTTGAAAGGAGATAAACACCGTGAAATAAAAAAAAGGCCTAGTATTGCTTCCCATTAAAAATTAAAAAGGTATTTATTTACTTACTTATTTAAATATCCGTAAATTAATCCATAACAGGACTTATTAAAGCTCCTTTCTCTACTAACTAAAATAATCTTTCCAAATACATGTATATATACCTAAACATATTCAAATACCCGTACACATGCATACTGACCTACTAAAAGTAACTAACATATATGTACACACACTTCATCTATACTTCAATATACAGTTGACCCTTGAACAACGTGGGGATTAGGGGTGTCAACCCCAAGTGGTAGAATATCTACTTATAACTTTTGACTCCTCCAAAACTACAGTTATCCCTCCGTATCTGCAGAGATTGGTTGCAGGAACCCCCTCCATACACACACACATATCAAAATCCACAGATGCTCCAATCACTTGCATAAAATAACAAAGCAATGCATACAGTTGGTCCTCATATTCACGAATTCCCAACAGCAGATCAAATAATATTGCTTTGGATTCATTGTTGGTTAAATCAGAGGATGCAAAATCAGAGGGTATGGAGACTTGACTGTGTATTTATTGAAAAAAATCTACATATAAGTGGACCCACAGGGGTCAAAAACACCTGTTGTTCAAATTCAAGTATTTACTTCACATATATTGAAATACTTAAAATAAGTACTATGCAAAATGCTTAAAGAGGTCTATTAATTTGCTCTGATTATTCTGCCTCAAATTAGTTCATTCTCTATTTAAACAATTTTTTCTGAAGTGGTAAGTGGGAAAAAAAGAACAAGAGGAAGTGTACCCTACCAGTTAAAAGCTGACCTGTGGGTCAAAAAATTAGATTTGAATCATCTGGTAGTTTTGTGTCCTAGGAAAGTTATCTAAAACTCTCCTGACCTCAATTTCCTCATATGTAAAAGTGTTAGCTATAATTATTTTGGGGGGAAGGGAATATATACACGTTTCCATTCAGATATATATATAATATAAAAAATTTAACAGTAGCTGACTTTGGTAGTAAAAATGATTCTTTTCTTTCTATTTTCCAACAGTCTCCAAGTTTTCTAGAGTAAGCATATATTAATCATACTTCAGGAGAAAGGTCATTTTTTAAATTATCATAAAAAATCTCTCATTATACCAAGAATCAAGAAAATCACTTGAATAAGAAAAGACAACAGACTTCAAAACTTACGTAAGATATTGGAATTATCAAAGATTCTTAAAGTAGCCATCATAAAAATTCTGTCAATTCATTGTAAATTTGCTAGAAACAGAGAAAAATACAGAAAATCCAAGCCAAAAAAAACAGAAAAAAGAAAAAAAACATAAGGAAACTGAGAACTGTAAAATGCAAAACAACAACAACAAAACCCTTCTGGATATTACAAAGCATAAAATTATTGAATTTAGGGAGAGGTCAATAGAATTTAACCAGTCTGAACAAGAAAAATAAAAATGACAGGGGAAAAACAATAAAACCCCAAAGACATATGGAATAATAAAAGGTTCAAGTCCACATCACTGGAGTCCCATAAAGAAAAGAGAGTAGAATTGAAAGAGTATTCAAAAAATAATGACTGAAAACTTCTAAATGTAAAGAAAGACATAAACCTCCAGATTCCAATGAGCAAACTACAAACAGGTAAATGCACAGAAATCACCCCTTGACATATCATCATAACGCATCCAAAAACAAAGACAAAGTGTGAGACCCATGCACAGGAGCGGGGCAGTGACTCAGGTGATCCCATCTGGAGGCACATTTCTTATGGGGATAATGCACAAACCATGAGGAACGACTTTCTATGAACAAGCTAAGTTGGCATTCAAGAGCAAGGCTTCTGGCTTCAAGTTCAAGATGGCAGAGTAGGAAGATCCTGAGCTTACCTCCTCTCATTGACACCAAAACTGCAACTACATATAGAACAACAATCTCTGAGACTCACCTAAGGAATAGCAGAACAGATTTTCTACAACTACAGATATAAAGTAAAAGCCACACTGAAACAGGTAGGAGGGGCAGAGACTAAGCCTAGTCAGGACCTACCCTACTCCCAGCTCCCCATGCAGTGACTGAAGAGTAGGAGGGTTAGCATAACCATGGAGGTTGTCCTGAAGAGCAAAGGGTCTGAGCCCTAGCCTGGTTGCCCTGAACCAGGGCAAGAGCCCACATAACATCTGACTTTGAAAACCAGTGAGGCTCATAAGCCTGGGGTAGCTAAAGGAAAACCCAGGTTGTGCTCTGAGTTCTGGCACAGAAGCAGCAGTTTGAAAAGCCCTTAGGTCATACATGAAGGTAATACATTGACTAATTTTAGGGTGCATGCTGGTGGGGCAGGTATCTGTTGGAACTTAGTCTTGTGTCAGAGGTGCTGGTGGGCACTATTTTTTCTCTTTTCTTAACCTAGCTGGTCTGACACTGGCAGACACCATACCTGATACTGTCCATTAAACTTGCTAACACTGTTCACCCTACCCTGGTATTTCCTTGACAACCTACCCAGGGTAGCACCCCCCAAAGCACCTCTTGCTCTGCCACACCCAGTGTATCACTCAGCACCAGGACACAGCAGTGTGTCTATAACAGCGGGAGTGGGCTTTGCAGCCAGCAGCATCAAAGGCTTGCCCTGCACACCAGTGAGTAACAGTTGTGGCCAGGCCTCACAGCCAGTGTGCCAGAGACCAGCCTCATCTGTTAGGATGTCCACAGAAGTTGTGGCCCAGCAACAACAGGAGGCTGTGCTAGTCCACACTCTAGAGCATGTGGCTCTGGTGACAAGAGGGAAATCTTCTAAATAAGGACTCCATGGGAAAATAAGGCCACTTTTGTAAGACCAGCAGATTTAGCTTACCCACCTAACAAAATACATAGAAACAAACAGGAAAAATGAAGATAGAAAAGCATGAATTCCCAACAACCAAAAAACAGGACAAAACCACAGAAAAAGACCTTAATCAAACTGAGGTAAGACATCTATTAGATAAATAGTTCAAAGTAACAGTCATAAAGATGCTCATTCAACACTTCAGAAAAATGAATAAGCTCAGTGAAAACTTTAACAACTTGAACAAAGACATAAAAATTCTAAAACAAGGACCTATCAGAACTGAAGAATGTAACGGCTGAAATGAAAAAATACACTGGAGGGAATCAATATCAGATCAAATGACACAGAAGAATATATCAGCAATCAGAAAAATAGGATAGTGGAAATCACTCAATTGGAAGATCAAAAAAAATTTTTTTAAATGAAGATAGCATAAGGGACCTTTGGGACAACATCAAGTGTACTAACATTAGAATTGTAGGGGTCCCAGAAGAAGAAGAGAGAAAGGGACAGAAAATGTACTTGAAGAAATAATGGCTGAAAACTTTCCTAACTTGGCAAAGGAAATAGACATCCAAGTCTCCAGGAAGCACAGAGAGTTCCAAACAAGATGAACCCAAAGAGAGCCACACCAAGACACATTATAATTAAGTTGATAAAAGGAGAATCTTAAAGCAGCAAGAGAAAAACAGCTAGTTACATACAAGGGCATGCCCATAAGACTATCAGCTGACTTTTCAACAGAAACTTTGCAGGCCAGAGGGAGTGACATAATATATTCTGAATATATTCAGAAACTTTGCAGGCCAGAAGGGAGTGAAATAAAAAAAAACCCAAAACCTACAACCAAGAATATTTTACCCAGCAAGGTTATCATTCAGAATTGAAGATCAAGATTTTCTCAGAGAAGCAAAAGTTAAAGTTGTTCATCACCACTAAACCAGTATTACCAGAAATGTTAAAGGGAATTCTTTAAGTGAAAAAGGCCAAAACTCTAAATAAGAATATACATGAAAAAAAAATCTGACTGGTAAAGGCAAACATATAGTAAAGGCAGTAGACCAACCACTTATAAATCTAGTATGAAACAGTTAAAATGGCAATAAGCACATATCTATCAAGAATTACTTTAAAATGGAAGTTGATGAAGTGCTCCATTGCAAAAACATAGGATAACTAAATGGATTAAAAAAAAAAAAAAAGACCCCTACGTATACTGCCTACATAAGACTCCAGATTGAAAGACACATGGAGACTGAAAATGAAGGGATGGAAAAGATATTTGATGAAAATGGAAATGAAAAAAAGAGAGAGAAGCTGGGATCACAATACTTATATCAAACAAACTTTAAAACAAAGGGTATATAACAAAGGACAAATAAGGGCCCAGTAGATCCACTTCTGGGGGCTTATCTGAAAAAAATGAAACAATTCAAAAAGATATATGCACCTCTATGTCAACTGAAGCATTATTTACAACAGTCAAGTTACTGAAGCAACCTAGGTGTTCATCGCTAGATGAATACAGAAGTGGATGTGTGTGGCACCCTGCATGTGGCAACCTGGAGTATTACTCGGCCATGAAAAAGAAATGGATCTTGCCATGTGCAAAAACATGGATAGACCTAGAAGGTCTTATGCTAAGTGAAAGTAGGTCAGACAAATACTGTATCATTTCACTTAGGCATGGAATCTAAAAAAACTAAAGAACAAACAAACTGACCCACAGGTACTGAAAAACTGATCATTGCCAGAGGGTTGGGCAGTGGCGGTATGAGCAAAAAGGTTAAGGGAATTAACAGGTACAAACTGATAAATATATTATGGGGATGTAAAGTACAACATAGGGGATATTAATATCACAATAACTTTGTACAGTGATGGGTAGTAGACATTTTGTAGTGATCCCTTTGTAAGGTATATAAGTATTAAATCTCACTATGTCCTACACCTCTAACTAATACAATACTGTATGTCAACTGTACTTTGATTCAGAAGAGTTTTGCATTTCAGAAAAAAAATTAGACATGAAAGTTAAAAAAATAGAAAGAAAGACAAAGAGAAAAATCTTGTAAGCAACCACAAAGAAAGGACACATTACGTTTAGGGGAACACCAATTTGACTGACAGCATATTTCTTATATAAAACTGCAAAAGTCAGAAGAAAAAAACTTTCAAGTGCTAAAAGGACTGTCAACCATGAATTCTATACCTGATAAAATTATCTTCAGGAATGAAGGGATATAAAGACATAAGCAACAAAGGAAAACTAAGGATATTTATCACGAACAGCAGTATATCCTATAAGTTCTTCAAATGATAAACTACTGACACATCAGGAAAAAAGTACAAGAAATGGAAAACCAAAAATTTGGCCAAAAAATAAGACTCAATGAAATGCCCTTCCACTCAAGTGGTTTTAAAATCATATTTGACACGTAAGATAAATATCTTACACGTAAGATAAATACCAGGCAAAAAAATTTTTAAAGATAAGTTTGGAATTTGTCAAAATTAAAAATCTCTGGTACATCAAAAGACACTGTCAAAAGAGTCAAAAAGCAACCTATGTAATGAAAGAAAATATTTACAAACCATTTACCTGAAAAGAGATTGATATTCAGAACATATTTAAAAAATCAACAATACCACAAAACCTGACTTAAAAATGGGCAAAAACCTGTAAAGACATTTCTCCAAGGATACACAAATGGTAAATAAGTATATGAAAAGATGCTCAACACCATTAAAACAGCTAATATCAAAAGAGAGTGAGAGAGAGAAGAAAAGTAGGGAGGGAGGGAAGTGATGATGACCATGTAGAACAACTGGAACCCTCATGCATTGCTAATGGGGCTGAAAAATGGCGTAGCCACAATGGAAAATGGTATGCAGTTCCTCAAAAACTTAAAAACTTAAACACAGCATTATATATGATCCAGCAATTTCATTTCTAGTCCCAAGAAGGAAAGCAGCAACTTGAACATAAATTTGTACAGCATGTTTAAGTAGCATTTGTCAAAATAGCCAGAAGGTAGAAGCATACCAAATATCCACTGATGGACAAATCAATAAACAAAAAGTGTGATAAGCATAGAATAGTATTCAGGCTTTAAAAAAAATTCCAACAAATGTTACAACATAGGTGAACCTTGAAGACATTAAGGTAAAGCTATACACCAGTATCTCTCATTAACTTTAGACACAAAAATCTTCAACATTATCAACAACAAGAATTTGGCAATGTTTGAAATACGTTATACATCATAACCAAGTGGGATTTATTCTAGGTATGCAAGGGTGGTTCAACATTATAAAATCAGTGTTGTCTACTAATCAACAAGCTAAAGAAAAAAAACTGTATGATCAGACAAACAGACTCAGAACAAGAATCTGACAAAATACAGCACCCATTCATAATTCTCAGTAAATTAGTAAGAGAGGTGATCTACTGCAACTTGATAGAAAGTATCTATCTATCCTTCTTCCCCCCAGAGTCTCCAGTTAACATCATACTTAATAGTAAAATATTAAACACTTTACACCTAAGACAAATAACAAAGCACTCTCACCACTCTCACTCAGTATAATAGTAGATGTTCTAGCCACTGCAATGAGAAAAGAAAAAGAAATAAAAGGCATACAGATTAGAAAGGAAACAATAAAACTGTCCCTATTTGCACTTGGCATACTTGCAGAAAATCCCAAGGAATCTGTAAAAAGCATCTTAGGACTACAGTAAGTTAAGCAAGGTTATAGGATATAGGACCAACGTACAAAAATCTATAGTACTTCTATATACTAATAAAAAGCATGTGAAAATTTGAATTTGAAACATAGTAACATTTACAAAATTGCTCCAGAGAAAACAATAAAGTATAAATTTAATATGTGTACAGAATTGATACACTAAATATTATAAAATGCTGAAAAAAGAAATCAGAGAGGATCTAAATAAATGTAGATATATACCATGTCAATATAGGAAAGATGTCAATTCTCCCCAAGCTGATCTATAGGTTTAATACAATCCTATGAAAATCTCTTAAAGTTTTTATAAACATGGACAAACTTGTTCTAAAACTTACATGTAAAGGCACAAGGCTTAGAATAGCTGAAAACTTACTGAAAAGTGAGAGGAATCGGCCTAACCAAATTAAAGCTTACTACACAGCTACACTAACCAAGAGTGTAGTATTAGCAGATGATGACAGAGATCAATGCACCAAAACAAAGAACCCAAAAGTAAATCCACACATATATGTCCAAATGATTTTTGACAAAAATACAAAAGTAAGGACTAGAAGGAGGATAGTCACCTTTTCAACAAATGTTTCAACAAATGTTGCTGGAGCAATTGGATAATCTATAGGCAAAAATATGAATGTCAATTTTAACTTCATATCTTTTATGAAAAGGAAATAAAAATGGATCATGGACTTAACTATAAAGCATAAAACTGTAAAACTTTCTAACAGTCATAGTAGAACATCTTCGAGACATAGGCTAGACAAAGAGTTCTTAGACTTGTCTCTAAAAGCACAACCTACAAAAGAAAATATAAATAAATTAAGCCTCTTCAAAATTAAAAAATGTTGCTCTATTAAGAGGAGAAAAAGACAAGCTACAGAATGGGAAAAATATTTGCATACCACATAAAAAGGAACTAATTTTAGAATACATAAAGAACTCTCAAAACTCAACAATAAAAAAAAATCCTATTGGCAAAGGGGCAACAGAGATAAACAGACATTTTGCCAAAAAGAATATACAGATTGCAAACAAATTTGTACAAAATTTTCAGCATCACATCAGACATTAGGGAAATGCAAATTAAAACAACTATCAGATATCACTAGACATCTATGAGAATAGCTGAAATAAAAAAAGGTGACAATATCAAATGCTAGCATGGATACAGAGAATTGGGATCACTCATATACTGATGGTGATAATGTAGAAGGATGCAGACACTCTAGAGAAAAGACAGGTAGCTTCTTATAAAGCGGACGTGCAATTAGCACGCTATTCAGCAACTGCACTCTTAGGCATTTATCTGAGAAAAATGAAAACTTATGATCATAAACGTAAGTGTTGATAGCAGGATTATTTTCAAAATAGCCAAAACTGGAAATAAATAACATATTCTCCCCAGTGGGTGGATGGTTAAACTAAACAGTAGTACATTCACACCATGGAATACTACTCAGCAACAAAAATGAACAAAGCATGGATACATTCAACAAATCGAATGAATCTTGAGAGGAATTATGCTGAATAACAAATCGAAATCCCAAAAGCTTACATACTGTATGATTCCATTTATATAACCATTTTGAAATGACAAAATGAAGAACAAATTAGTGGTTGCCAGGGTTTAGAGACTGAGGAAGTGGATAAGGGAGTTAAGTTTGGTTATAAAAAGGCAGCACAAAGGATCCTGCTGGTGATGAAAGTGTTCTATATCTTTACTATGGTGATGATTACACAAATCTATACATGATAAAACTGAATTTAGCTAAATGTACAAACACACACGCAAGTGTATATAGAACTGGTGAACTCTGAATAAGTGAATTTTATTAATGTCAATTTCCTGGTTGTGATATCAGATGTTACAATTGAGAAAAAAATGGGAGGATACATCTGTTATTTCTTACAACTGAAAGTGAATCTACAGTTACCTCAAAATAAGAAGTTTAAAATATTTGAGAGAAAAATCAATATTTAAGTAGACATGGATGGAGGAGAGATATGGTTTTATTGTTACATAATTTCTTAACTGTGAAATCAGTCTAGTGGGTTATTTCTACAAAGAAAAAAAAAAAAGACTTAAAAGAGTTGAGGGGCACCTCTAGGTCATTCCTTTAGCATAAGATATATATAAGAAAAAGAGAATTTAAAAGTAACATTGAATGTTACAATAATGAATACAGAAAATTTGCTGGAGTAATGTCACACCCATAAGATCTTCCATGGCTACCACCCGTGGCCATGCATAGAATCTTTTACACCATAATGATCAGGCATGCATTTAAATGTTTTCCATCTTTCAAAACCAATGTAGCCAAAAGAGGAGATATAAATCACTAATTCATAAAGAAAGAAGGTGACATATAAGGATTAAAGTTTTTCTTTCCTACAGTGATAGAATATAGAAGAATGAGGACCCTGTTTCTCAAGCAGTTGATGTACATACATACACTTAATCTGCTCCAAACTCATCTGCAGCCATTTTTAAAAATGCAGGGTTAACCAACATGTCAGTCAACTTGGGCTACCATAACAAAATACCAGAAAGTGGGTGTCTTAAATAACAGATTTTTTTTTCTCTCACAGTTCTGGAGGCTAAGTTCAAGATCAAGATGCCAGGAGAACTGGTTTCTAGTGAGGTCTTTCTCCTTGGCTTTTTCATTGCTACCTTCTCACTGGGAACCAACAAGGCCTTTTCTCTATGCTCATGCACTCCTGGTGTCTCTTCCTCTCTTTAAGGGAATAATTCTATTGGATTACAGACCCACCCATACAGCCTCATTTAACCTTAATTACCTCCTTAAAGGCCTTGTTTCCATATATAGCCACACTAGAGGTTAGGGCTTCAACCTATGAATTCTTGGAGGAACAGAGGAGAAGAAGCACATTTCATTCCACAACCTCCAGTGACTGAAGCATATTTAGTTTTGTGTGGGTGCTCATGTGTGTGTGTGTGTGTGTGTGTGTGTGTTACATGTACTAGAAGGGGGCAAGGCAAAAGAAAAAGTATAGTTTTTGTATTAGAATTCCAGTTCTATCACTTAAGTGTTCTCAATAAAAATGTGAACAATATCTATTTGCACTATATAGTTGTGAGAATTAAATGAGATAATCTATGTAAATTACCTAGCATACAGTAAATAATAAGGAAGTCAACACTGGGCCTCTGCTTTTCCACCCACCCCCAAATTAACTATAAATATTATTCAAGTTTAAACATATCTGAAAAATTAGGGACACCGGATTCTGTCCCAGTTCTACCACTATCTAGCTATGTGATTTTAATTAAGTGAGCCACTCCACCTGAGTCTGCTTCTATATCTAGACAATGAGAGTTGTCTATCACTACAAAACTATGCATCTATGCACATCACTCTTATGATTTTACTATCAAACACAAATGCTACAAAAACTAATCAAACTTTCTATAATTCATCAGTAACAAAGGATTATGGTATGAAATTTCATTATCATTCTTTCATATACTTTCATCTTTTCAACTATCCTCTGATTTGAGAAACATCAGTAGGTGTCTGTAGATCAATTTATCACCTTATTTCTCTATCATTAATGCCTCAGTGTATATTATTTTATATTTTTTGTCTCATATAATGTTCATTACTTTACTCACAAAAATAACATAATCACTGAAACTCCCAAATCCTACTGAGATATGATTAGACATATGGAGAAGTATATTGTATCTGACAACTATTTTTAACTTAGCCCATAAATGAAATGTATTACAGATAATTTCAAGGTAACACACCTACCTTCCATATGCTTGCATATTCAGAAAATGATCCATAACCAACATCCACGCCTATTTTTTTTTTTTTTTGGTTTAAAATTTAGATAATGGTGGTAAGAAGCAAAATCTATTGTGGAGATATTTGAATCTTGAATAAAAGACAATTTACTGCCATGACCAGTGTGGATCAGTTGGTTGGGCGTGATCCCACAAAATGAAAGGCTGAAGGTTAGATTCTGGTCAGGGTACATGCCTGGGTTGCAGGTTCAGTTCTCCCAGTATGGCCCATGCGAGAAGCAACCAATCTGTTTCTCTCTCACAGGTCAATGTTTCTCTTCTTCTCTTTCTACCACCCTTTCCCTGTCTAAAAATAATAAAATCTTAAAAAAATAAATAAATAAAACAAAAGACAACTCACCATGCTGAGCCTAAGGGAAGCACTTGTAAGTACTTGTCCTTTAATCCCACCTCCTCCCTTATCACTAGCATTCTAGTATTATCTGATATTACACATAAATGAATACACGGGTAGGCTATAACTCTGATGCCCTCAAGAAATCTCATCTGCCAGTATTAATGCCCTTGCATATTCAAACAATGAGCCATAACCAACAACTCATACTAAATGTGGAATGGGTCATGTGATTAGCACTGGCCACTGGAACTTGAGCACACATCAAGAACACAAAGTCTTGAGAATGGTGACACAGAGAAGTGTGTCCTCTTGTAATGTTCCCTTGCGGAACCAAGCTACTGTGCTGTGAAGAAGCTCAACCTAATGAAGGAGAGAGGCTACAGGGAGAGAGACAGGGAGCGTGAGGGACTGTGAGGGACTGTGGGGGTAGGGAAGGGTGGGAAGGGCAGCAGAGAGAGTTATGCCCAGCTATCTACCAGCTGTTGCAGCCATTCCAGCTGAAGCACCAAACTTATGAGTTAAGAAGCCATCTTGAATGTTATAGCCAACAGATGACAAGTGGAACATCTGAGGTGGCCTCTTAACCAGTAAATCTGGTGTCTCAGCTGGGATGGCTGGACCAGCTGGTGGTAGCTAGACATATTTCTCTCTTTCTCCCCTCTCTTCACTCTTCCTCCCACCTCCCTCACAGTTCTGGAGACACC
>PVKM010010138.1:0-18408 GCA_004027735.1 Carollia perspicillata | reverse complement strand
AAGAGTTCAGTAAGAAAGACGCTTCACTACAGTCAAAAATTTATACTCATTTAATTTATAATGCTTTTTTTTACCTGATAAAGTCATTAGGCAAAGGACACAGGAACCAATAACCTCATGTTCAGAAAATATACATAAATTATGTAGCATGAAAAATTTACCTGCTACTTCTCCTCATATTTTACTGATCCTATTTTATAAATTTCTTATTCTTTTAACCCCCATGACCCTTTGCTCATACTTCACTTATGATAGTTATCTTAATCTAGCCTGAATCATAATAGTTGGTTGACTTAACTTCCTACTAGATCTACAACTCTCTGAGAAGAGACTCACTGAGAAAAGAGGCATCTTACTCATTGTTGTAATCCCTTAAATTAAGTACCTACTATGCCACTCTACTACAGTTACGGTACAAAATCTGGGTCCTGGTCAGCAACCACTCTGTCCATAACTAATCTTTGCAATTCTCACCCCCCACTGTTATTAAGAAATAATGACTCAGCCATAGTTATAATGCAATCAGTGACAAAGTTAATGAACACTACATGTCTTAACATTAAGTTTAATAATTATTTGACTTAAGTAAAAATGATTTTATTGTTGTAGAGACAGTAAAATGATTTTTCAGGGGAAAAAACAGTATTATTTATATTCTTTACTCTTCCTTCAATTTCAGGCCTGGGAAGCCTGAATATTAGGTACAGGGTAAGATCTAGGACAGATGCCAGGCAAATAATATCAAAGGCAAAGAAGGCCTGGTGGCAACTACAGTGAAATGGTTGAACTCAGAACCCACCAAAGGGACAACCTTCACTCAGCTCTAGCAATGTACTCTCAAGCAGGAACAGCAACCTATGATTTCTCGAGTGATACTGGAAATTAAGAGTTCTTGAGGTGAAGTCTTCCAAATTTTAAATGGTAGCAACTAATATTAAGAGTAAGCAATATTTATCTGTGGGTTGGATTCAGCCCAAGGACCTCCTGCTACAGGCTCATAGTTAAGTGTGTGTGTGTGTGTGTGCACACGTGTGTATGTCTATAATTGAAGGTGGACTAAGAGAACAATACTCCTTTACTGTTGCCCCTCACCTCTGAAGAAGAGAGAAAGAAATAACAAGAACAATGAGAAGCAGCTCCATAAAAGTACAGGGAGTACCAGTGACAAACTCCTTTAATTTAACCTTTTTCTCTCTTGAGAAATTTGTTAGCAGTTTAGATATAGAATCTTCTGTAACATAAAAATAAATGGGAAGAATTTTCTTTTTACATTTTTTCCTCAAAACTTGAAGAAAAATATTCAAATAAATGTTATAGCTAAAATTATACAAATTTTTGTGGCCTTAACCAAACTAATGAAAATGTGCAATAATGAACATGAAACTAATGATTCACCATGCACAAAGAAAAACAGATATAAAATGCTAATAGCATTATTAGATTTGCACTGGTAGATCTACATATTGTCACTTGACTCTCTTGTGACCAACAACACCAAACTAGCTGGATACAAGGTTAAACTCTTGACCAGGGAACCCCTGTCTAACAAACCATTGTGGTCTCAATCCTATGACCTGAACCTCCCTCCTATCATGTGACCTGAACCTCCAAATCATATTATCAATAAGATGACCAGTCACTAGTAATCAAATATCAATCTATTCCAAAAACATTTAATACTTTTATGAAAGATTTAACATTATTTAACCAAGTCATTACAGCATTTTTCTTTCATTTAAAAATTGAATATACTGAAAACATAAATTTCATCTCTAAACTTGCTTAACTTGATGGAAGCCTTTATGAAGTTAAAAATTTTAACATAATTAACCTTTGGTGTTCAAACATTCTCTGAAATAGCTATTAGTAAGGGAGTCCCTATACCAATAGAATTAGTAGGCAACATAAAGATAAAAATTGTATTATTGTTATTTTAGGATATAACTTATTTGTTGAACATTCAGTAGGTGCCAGGCATAGTACTGAATATTTTCAGGGTTCTCATTAAACCTAAAAAATGACCATATGAATCTACCATTAGTATCCCCATTTTACAGTTGGGGAAACTGACCTTTCCAAGATCACATGGCTAGTAAGCAGTATAGTTAGGATTCCAACCTAAATCTTGTCTAACTTCAGAATTTGCACGCTTAACCACTACACTATAATGCCTCCGGTGACTCTGGGTTGATATCTAAGATAAAGAAAAGAGGGAAATTTGTACTTCTCAGTGGCAAATTTAAAAAACATAGTAGAAATGGAAGAAACTTTTTAGGAATAAAACAAATCTCATTTGCATAACCACACAAATATTTTATTTTGAAATAGATATAATAATGAAAATCTCACACCATGGCTTCCTAACAATTTTTCCCATATAGTCATTCATGTTTATTATTAAAACATTTAATAGGAAGGCTCTTTATTTTCTGCTCAATTTTGCAGTGAACCTAAAACTGCTGTACAAAATAAATTATATTTTTTTAAAAAATTAAAACTGCAATATACTAAATATGCCTAATTCAACTCAGTGTGAACTGGCATAAGACTGTATTTTTTCATTATAAAAACTTGTACTTTGTTTATTACAATCATAGTGATGGGCATTTTGTATTTAACTGATTTTTTGCAGCAAGGCTTGAGGAGGTGTAAACAGTGTATATAATTAGAATTTTTATCACTCCCAGAACACCTTCAGAAAAGTCTGCATAGACGTAAGTTGGAATAAAATTAGACCCCCCAAAAAACTCTATTGAACAATACAAAAGGAATACAACATCCTTACACCATGACTGACATAATTCCGCCTGAATATCAAAAGATGTAGACATAAATAAAAATGGATTAATACTACAGAATCTTCTCCTATTTTTACATTCCTTTTTAAATCCTCCAAAAAAGCCCCCCAAAAAAGTAAAAAATATTTTCAAGTTTCAACATATGAACCAAATCTTTTCCCCTCTGATACCAAGGTTGTCAAATTCTAAAGGTCAATTAGGACAGATGTGAGAGATCTATAAAACGAGTTTTGCCTACTACAACACTCCCCACTCCCCATCAACGTTTCCCTCTCATCAAGGTCCACATTTATATATAAATACACACCTAAGTTCACTCATGAATAGAACAAGTAAGAGGGAGGTAGTAACCGTATGTAAAAAAGTCATTTGTTCCATGTATTTTGCAGTAGACTGTCAAAATTAATTTAGAAATAGAATACTGTATTGGCCACCAACAAAGAGTGTTGAAGGGAGGCACGCTCTTAATTTTGTTCTACTTCAACGACTTACTTACAACGACTCAACTGTAAAGAATCGCACTACTAATATTAATAAAAATTCTAAGGCACAAGTTACAGATACTGTTGGAGTATGGGGCTTTAATCACACCTGTAATTGAGAGAACTCCTTTGCTTTATCGTTGACCCACCTTTTCATAAGTGATCCAAAGACTTTTTTGCATCACTATGCTTTCAAGAGTCTGAAGTTTGGATTTGCAGTGCCATAAAAACAATACATTCTGACCAAGACATGTTTCAAATGATATCAGTACAACATTCGTTTAAACACTCACATTCAAAGCTTTTCACTAACCATCTAGCTTCAACTGTTATACAAATAAGTTAATACTATACAATAGACTACAACTGCCTAGGTAGCTGCAAGCTCAGCTGATTCGCAGGACGCCACCTCAATTTGGAAGGGGCAGAACCATATCCGGTTTTCACCTGACACACATTTTCCCATGTTTCCCATCTTAAAACTTTACATCTTCCCAAAGGAGCAATAAATATACAAAGACGGCACGGAGTATGCTTGTAGGGAAGATAAGTGGTCGAATTAAATCCCTTCGCGTGGAACCTGAAGCTTCAAAACTTTCCAGAACAAATCACAGCTGACAGAATGAATATATATATATGTTTTCCCACTTCTTTCCAAAAGGGACAGCTTCCCCAGTCCCTGAACAGCGGTCTAACTTACTGGTTTGTTGGAGGAGCGGTCAGCGGGATGGCCACCTCTTCTTCCTCGTATTCTGGTCCATCCAAAGAATCACCTTCGTCCACTGTTCCCAGGCCCGTGCCCAAAGGGGGCAGTTGGGGAGGTGGCGGCAGAGGAGGGAATCCGCCTCCAGCCCCGAAGGTCTCAGCAGGTAACGAGTTGGTCCCTTTGGTGAGAGCCATCTCCCCGACAGATCCCGCGGCGGCCGCAGCAGTGGCCCCGCCAGCAGCAGCACCTCCCCCTGACAGTCCGGCTCCCCCCAGTGTCCCCGCCACAGACCCGGCTCCCAGAAATCCGGACCCCAAAGCGGCTCCGCCATCTAGAGTCCCGGCGACTCTGCCCTCGGACAGCCCAGTATAGGGGGCAGTTGCCACAGGCAGGGCCGCGGGCATCTTCACCCGACACGCTGCCGGATAGGGACTCGAGCCAGTGGCCGCGCCGCCTCCTGCTGCCCCGGCGGTGACCGGGCCGCCCTCCTCACTGCCGGCCTCGGCCGCCATCATGTTGAAACCCGCTCTACTCTGCCTTACCCGGCTCGCCCGGGAGCCCCAGGGGCCACCAGGCCCGGGCTCCACGCCGCCCCACCCAGGCGCGTCCCCCCTTCAGTTCCCCAGGCGGAGGAAACAACAACAAAAGGAGAGAGCCCGCCGCCGCGCCCCCTCCTCGGGCCACAGCCCAGGCTCCGGAGCTGCCCGGGTTACGGGAAGCGAAGTGGGCAAAAAAACCCAACGCCTGCACAAATGCTGTCCAAACCTTCACCTTATACACCCACACTCACGCACACACATGCACAGAAGCGAAAAACTTCCTGGCTGCACGAAAGAGGAAGGGAAGCACAGGGGAAGCGGCTGGGGCAGCTACCGCTCCTTCAGCCACCGCTGCTGCCGCCGCCACCGCTCCTCACCACCCCAGTTCCGGCCACCCCCACCGCAACCACCGCGGGTGCCGCTGCTGGAGCCGGGGCCACTGCAGCCGCTTCATCCTCCACCAGACTGGAGATGGGAGGGGTGAGGAGAAAAGAGGATGGGGGGCGGGGTAGTGGGGAAATCTACTGAGCTGCTCGCAACCTGCAGCTCGCAGTGAAATCTACGGGAGAGAAAGGAAGGCGGGGCGCCGGAGGAGGAGCGGAGGGAAGGAAGGGCGGGGAAGAAGGGAGAGGGCGCTTCTGCGCAGGCGCGTTCCCAGCGCGGGCTGGCGGGGTGGGGGCGCTGGGCCAGGAGGAGGGAAAGGGAAGAGTCGGGAGGAAAGGAAGCGGCGGCGACGCGTGGTATGTTGCCGCGCTGGCTGTCCCGGTCCGGTTAGAGCGCGTGGCGAACCCCCTTTCCCTTCGACGTTGCCGGCAGCGCGCGCCTGTTTCACTGGGCATTGTTTGATGGGCCGGTGGGGCGGCGGAGGAGGGGAGGACTGGGTACCTAAGCAAGCTGCCGCCGGGTGCTGTGAAAACCCGAAAGCCGAAAGGGGTGTAGGAGTGATAGGAAGGAACGGGGAAAAAGAAAGGAAGATCCCTCGAAGCCAGTGCCCTGCTTCCTGACTGGTAGAAAAAAACACCCTTACTCGGCGGAGCAGAAACCTAATGGTCAAGGCCCGGGGTAGGAGGGGTTGCAGGTTGCTTCGAAGGTTAAGGCAGTACTATTAATATTTTCATTGCATAATATAAATCACTATATGACTGTTACAAATTAAAAGAAATAAAATGAAACACTACATTCTAAAACTCAAGAAAACGAAACAGAGAAAGAGTTGCCATATAGGGAAGGCTGAGAATTTTGATATAATGGTTGTGGAGTCAGATTTCTACAACTATATATTGTTTTCTTCACTGACCACAACATCCCCCCACTTTCTTTCTCTCTCTCTCTCTCTCTCTCTCACACACACACACACCCCTGCACCTGTGCCATTGCAAATCTGTAGGTACTAATTAAATATGGAGAGGAGGGGTGCCACATAGGACACCAATCAATGTATTTTTGTCCTTATGTGAAAAAGACAGTAGGGCATGCACCACAATACACATGTTACACACAGCACCCTCAACACGACAAATGTCAGTTATGTATTGGTTCAAACATTATCAATAAATTGAAATCTCACTCTTAATATAGCCAAAGAGATGGGCTTTGTTTTGTTTTTTATACTGGAATACAGAAAAACGATTATATGCATAGATGGGGGAATTATTCCTTTTGTTTGAAATTACAGTATAGGTAATTTTCCCTTATGGATTCATATTGTTCTTATCTTTTAACTTCTCCCAGAAAAAAATCCCGCATTAAATACATTAAATATCGATCTTTGAGATCAATATTTTCTCTAATAAGGATGATCAAACAAACACAGGAGCACATTGGGGCTAGGAAAGGTCTATAATAGAGGCCCAAGAAAAAAAGCAAAAGATTACTAAAAGTGGTAGCAAGGTGCATGCACAACATTTTCTTTTACTTTAAAAATCTGCATAAGCCTATTTACCTAATCACTGACAAACTTGATTATACAGTAGTTCTGAGGACTCCTTCGTTATGCTTACCTCTTAGGCCTGGTACCATTTGAGAAAATGAGGATGGACTAATCACATTATCTTAGGACCTTATTAGAAATGCAAACTTTGGGCCCCATCCTAGGCCCTCTGAATTAGAAACTGCAACAATCTATATTTTAAAAATTTACACATTTAAGAACTACTATACTATAGTATGCTAATCAGGAAGGAGGTATACAATACCTAAAAATGGTTGTGAAAGAAAAAAAAATGAGGCCCTGACTGGTGTGGCTCAGTGGATTGTTGGCCGTTCTGCAAACCAAAAGGTCAACTGTTCCATTCCCAGTCATGGCACACACTTGGGTTCCAGGTCAGGTCCTGGCTTGGGGGTGTGCAAGAGGCAACCAATCGTGTTTCACACATTGATGTCCCTCTCCCTCTTTTCTCCCTCCCTTCCCCTCTCCCTAAAAACAGTCGTTTTTTAAAAAGAAAGAAAAATGGGTAAGAAAACCAACTTAATGTCATTAAGTAGGTAGGTAAGAGATGTAGGTATTGGCTTACTAAGTTCTGTACTATTGGAAAGGAGGTTAGGAAATAAGGATGTGAATAATGAAGTAATTCCATATTAAAGAGCATAATGATGTTTTACAGTGGCCTACCTGAAAACACTTTTTTTTTAAACTTAGATTCTCAAAGTTAGACCATCAGAGTATCTGTTTTACCCAGTGGCAATGAATTTACATGTAACCTGTGTTTGAAAACCTACTGTATGTTAGCATCCCAACTTCCAACACTCCCACCCCAGTTAGCACTATCAACCTTTGAATGTAGAAGGCTGGTTATCAGCAGCTCTTGGTTATCACTGCTCTCTCTTCTCTAAGTGCTCACACACTTTCTGGTATGCTGCCTGAGATTACAAATCACGCTCACTACTCTAATTTGCAGAATTACTCCCTTCCCCTTTGTTTAAAGTTACTTGACAATTAAAGACCAATCATTACTGATACTGAGTTGTATTGTTTTCTAGTACATGTGTCTGCAATATTATAATATTATAATACTACAATTCTCTATTGCAAATACAACCTGTGATCTCTCTTACTGCCTATCCCACTACTAGGCAACCTTGCCAACTGCTTTGACCAACTCTTCATCCTTTTAACAAATACTGGAATAGATCAACTCACATCTTCAGACATGAATTGCTCAACTGTTAGGAAAGGACCACTAAAAGTCTATTTGCAAATCAGTCTGATATTACTCTTGCCTTATATTCAATCTTTCAGTTATGCTGTCCTTTTTACTTTATTTCTAATGAGATATTTTCAAATTACTCCTTTTATTTGACAGAGCTAGGCTTTGATTTTTTACTCTTCCTTACATATTTCCTTAATCTCAAATCACTCTATCTTCAGTGACTTTTTATTTTTTCCAGAAGCATTAAATATTTCTACCTTCTTTACTTTTGTCTATTGCCTTTTTTCTTTTCCTACTCACCTTGATTTTCTGTCCTTGTCTTATTTACAGCTTTATGTTTTCTTTTGTCCTGCTAATTTCACCCTCAATTTTGTACTTTTGTGTTTTTCCTTTTTTTCCTCCCCTGGATTTCCTGACATAGATATACTCCTTGAAGTTTCATGAGTCAAAAACTGAAGAATAATTTTAAAAAAACAACAACTATGAAATGTCTGTGGAGAAAGGCCTTACAGGGATTCTACAGGAATTGGTGTTAGGTGTGGTGTTATATAACATCAGTTAACAAAGGGAAGTAAACAGTCTGTTAATTAAATTCACAGATAATATTAAACAAGGAGGTACTTAAAAACAACGATATACAAAAAAAGGAAAATTTAAAATAGCTTTTACCTTTAGTAAAACAATCTTTAATATCTTTGTTTTAAGGAAAGTTACTCCAGATATTGAATTAAATGTAGTATTTAATGAAGAATAAATGATAAAAAATGTTAGACAAAAACTTGTGGGTAAAAATAATTTGAACATTTAATTTTAAAAATGTGAATTTGGTTCATTTTGATTTTATTGGTGACCCAAATATGAATATAATACATTCTGAAATATTTTGACACCTCAATATGTGAAAGGTAATTCTGAGTCAGTAATTCAATTTTAGAGACACTCAAGGTGTTTAGATCAAATGTATGAGTAGCTTCTAAAGGGAAAACTGGTAAAGAAATGATAAAGTCCTTACAGCTGTGTTTGAAGAATCCCAAATTGTGTCTCATCCCATAGTACATACTTAGTTGTACAGGTAGGCTTCTAAGCTTATCTAAACAGTGTCAAAAGGTTTCATTGACCCCCAAATTTGAAAGAAAGCCTTTACTCCTAACCCCTAATATTCCTACTGCTTTTGTTGACTTCGTCTTAAACCCTCAAGACCACAGATTTCCTTATTAGAGAGATGTTTTGAGAAAGTAAGATTGAGGAAGTACAGGTTAAAAGAAATTATTTGATGAAAAAGTAAATACTTTTGCAGAGATTATTGTATGTGGCGTAACAACCAAATAAGATTTATGAAAATTATAAGCACCTTGGAGAAATAAAGAATAGTACCAATCTCTGAGGCTGTAAAATAAAATTCAAAAAAAAAAATCAGGAGTCCTCTTGAAAGTTTAGATAAGCTTATAAGTTTAGATAAACTTATATATGGTTAAAGGTGCTTAAAGCAGTTGGCTCTAAATGTGCCTTCTCTTGAAAAAAAAGTAGAAAAATGTCTTTTTAAAATTATTTAGTTTATCCTTATTCTTGTCTCTATTTTGCTAATTTTTCATTAGTCTCTATTAGAAATTTTCTCCCTTCATTATTTCCAGTCTGCTTTTCGTTGCCTACTGTTTTCCTCTTATCAGCAACATTTCTGTTTCCTTTCTGTGTCTTGGTGCCTTTAAATGGTAGTGGTCCATGGTAGAAGTAAAAAAAAAAAAAAGCAAGCGCAATGCTTTTAGATCAAGGGAAATGGGGGAGACAGGGTAAGTAGGACCCCAGTCAGTATTTTTCTCATAATTCCACTCCCATTTTTTGACTATGTCAGCAACAACTGAAACATCACCTGAAGCAGAGTAATGAAATCCAACTAAACTTTGACCTCTTTACCTCAGCTGTCCTGGAAAGTCTCTAATTCAGGTTGCATTCTTAGTTCTACTGAGAGTCTCCTGGTAACCCCTTTACCTCTAAAATCAGTTAGCACTTTTAATACACCACTCTTTAATATTAGTCTTCAAAATATCTACACAATGAAAGGGTTAAATGAAGCCTTGAGAAAATTAGAAATACAGTAAAAGTTTTAAGTGTATCAGAAGAAATTGTGACTTATATAACATTACTAAAAAATTAACTGAGACTACCTTCTTAAGACATTTCTAATTACAATTTTTTCTCAACCCATATGTTACTTTGAAGAATTTTTCAACTTTGCCTGTGGTTTTAACACATTTTTATTTTGTTAATATTCTCTTCATTCTTTATCTAGTTATTAAAATAGCAATGAAATATAACATGTAGTAAGGTAGTAATTTTCAAATTTTTGGATTTTCCGGACTTCAGCAAAAACTGAGAGATAATTGTTACGAATTTTTCAACTTTAAATTTTATGAAAGGAAAGGTCATTTCAAGGCAGAAAGATAGAAAAAGGGGAGAAACAGAGGTTGAGACAAAGGAATGGAGGGGAGAAAAAGAAAAGGCAAGGGAACAATTCCAAATTAAAAAAAAAACATTTTTAATTACATAAGTGTATCTTCGTAAAATATGCATTATATGTTATATTCTTTATCACTTTCCATGGAGTTATTAAAAAGTTGGCCATGGTTTTCAGACCAGGTATCTTAGTTTGTTTCCAGAGTAACAGACTCAAACTAGGACTTAAATGTTAAGTCATTTTTGGAGGGGATGTGATCCCAGGAAATTTCAGTAGGACAATAGGGGAGGAAAGGAAGCCAAAACAGTATGTATTAATGAGCAGGATATTGGTAAGAGCAACTGGGGCTCAGTCCTACTTGGGAGCTCTGGGAGAAAGCACAGAACCCGCCTGAGAGTTTTCACACCTGAGGGACAAAGAAACGGGTTTTATTTATAAGCTCCCATTTGTCGTTGGCTGAGGGCTAGTACTGAAAGCATCTTCTCCGCCGTACCTCTGCACTGTCTTGTGTGCAGGCAGCTCCCACAGCTAGAGAAAGCCCTCAGATAGAAAGTTACTGGTGTTTGCAGTGGGAGGTCATTGCATGCCCAGAACAGGTGATGTCAAGGGGAGTATGGGCTTTGCCCTGACAGTAACTTATTTCTGTTAAATATAGGTACCTTGGGCCCTGGCTGGTGTGGCTCAGTGGATTGAGTGCCGGCCTGTGAGCCGAAGGGTCACTGGTTTGATTCCCAGTCTCGGGCGCATACCTGGGTACCCAGTAGGGGGCACGTGAGAGGAAACCACACATAGATGTTTCTCTCCCTCTCCTTCTCCAACCCTTCCCCTCTGTCTAAAAATAAATAAATAAAATCTTTAAATATAGGTACTTTGGAATGTTACTATATTAGAGCCATTTTATGTTTAATGTATCCTACTCTGTGATCTATTAAAGCTATTTAGCACAGATGGCTAAGACTTTCATTCAGTGTTAGTCATGGTGTGAATGGGGTGAGAACTCATCATTTCCCAGCAATGCATATTATCACAGGAGCAGTGCTGACCAGAGGGAGTGGTTTTCTGTGAGTATCTATTTATTGCTTGATTCTAAATATATTTTCTGTCATTTTTTAACATGTATTTTGAGCAAGATAACAGAGTATAATAGAAGCAAAAGTGATTATATTATTGGACATAAAATACCTTATTGATAACCAAATGGGAAATATTCGAGAAAAAATATCATGAATATTACAACATTGTTTTTGAAGAAATAACTTGATAAACTGTTTTATTAAAAGTGGTCCAAAAGCCATGGCTTGAATTTGTGGAACATTTTAATCTGTCAAAGTGCTTTCTTGTCCATTGTTTCTTTCACAACTCTGAAAAAATATGACAGTATTATTGTCAATTGACAGCTCTGTAAGCTTTTGAGTTCCAAAGTGGTGGACAACTCAGCTCAAGTGTTGAAGGTGTATAATAAGAATTCCTGGGGAAGTAACATAGGATGAGAAAAGTCCCACAATAAAATGTCTAGTCTTATGGAAAACCATAATATCTTATTGTTCAGGATCCAGAAGCAGCTCTAGGGAACTAAAAGGCATGCTTGTGGCTATGTCTGAAGAATGGAAACTGTGTTATTGTCTCCTTTAGTGGCGGCACCATTTGCATGACTCAAGTATTCTGTCACTACTTTGTTCTGTTTCTTTGCTCAACACAGCTACCGTTTGTATTGATTCTAACTCTACCCCCAGTACCAACCACCCCTGTTTCCACAGCACCCTACTACAGGATTTCTGCTTCCTTGTGGCTTCCACTACTTCTTTGCTTCCTCTTACAATTGTTAAAGTGCCAGGGAGACAATGATGGGCCAAAGTGCATGATCTTTGCTTTGCCCTCATGGAGCATACAGTTTAGAATGAGGAAGATGTTTAACCAATCAGCCACGTAAATAAATTCAGCATTTAACACTAAGATAGATTATATTAGGGAAAGAAAGACTAAACTGAATTGAACTCTTTTTGTCAAGATATTATAATCACTTGATGGAATCTTTGTTGAGTGTTCATGGACTATTGCAGTATAATAATGAAGAATAAATCTGCCCCAAATCTGGGATGTGGGAACAGGCAGATTGTATTTAAATCCCTCCTCTGCCACTACTAGATTTGATATTCAACTGAAGTTACTTAACCTCTCTGAGTCTCAGTTTCACATAGGTTAACTGTATGGATAACAAATACATATTGGCTTAGGTTGGGTTCCCCCAGAAGCAGACCCTGAAACCTGAATGGATTGTAAATTGTTGATCCCAAGAAGCTCCATTTCGGAGAGGGGAAGGGAGACAGAGAAGGAAACAAATCAAGGGTCTATTATCAAATAGGTAGTCACTGCAGGTTAGGGGTGGGGTGCTCAATTCCATGGCAGAACTATACAAAGCCCAGTTAATCATGTCTCAGAGTCATCCTACATGAGGAGAGAAGAAGTTGGGGGCACGTATCCTCCAACTTCTTGCCATCTTTTGTGAAGGCTGCTCCTAGGTTCTTTAACTACCTATGCTTCTGAGAAGAGCTATGTGCTCACAGGCAAGAGAAAGCTCCCGAACAAATAGTCAAAAGGAATGCTCCGTGGCCATGGACCAGAATGGTAAGTGACAAGGAAATACGTGTGGGGTGCTGACAGCTTTGACAGCTACCTATATTTAGGAGGCTTTCATAAGGATTTGAGATAATGAGATAATGGGACAAAGTAGGTTCAACAGTTGTATTTATTGCAATGAATCAGTGCTGTTGAATGAGAGGATGAATTATGCACTTATGAAATGGTAACTAATACACTACAATATAAAATTTAATATTTGTTAACATGCATTAACATGAATTAACAGGTTAGATTACTGAAATGGCAGTTGAAGAGTCAGGTAGATTGTGTCCTGGAACAGTGCTCTTTTTTTTTAAGCTTCTATTAACTTTCTCTATTAATTCCTTTAATAGGGAAATAAGAGGGACTAGATATACAGGCAAGGAGATAAATAAAGGTAAGAATACAAGATGAGCAGTTTTCTGCAGTAGAGAAGGAAGAAGCCAGACTTACTAGAGCAGAGTATTGTTTTTAAAACCTCATCAGAGACATTTGAATTTTATCTCAAGGCAAATAGGCAGCGGCTGAAGACTGTTAAATAAAGAAGATCATCATGAAAACAAAAGTTTAAGGATGAACAATAAATCCTACATCTTGAAAAGGACATTGGAGTTTATCCAGTATAAGTCCTACTGAATTCAAAAGGCCTTTTTAGAAAGGCTGTGACTTGGTGAAAATGTGAACATTTTTGGTGAATCAATGTTCGTAAGATTAGGCATTAGCTGTAAGTGTTAGAAAGTGGTTCCCTTTACTGAGCAGAAATATGCTCCTGGTAACTTCCTCACACTGGTCCTAATTCATGTTTCTAATTTATATTGAACATACAAATTGAACATATTTATATTGAAGATAACTAATAAGTACTCCAAGACATTTTCCAAAGTTCTAAACGTTATGAGAACCCTTGGCTTTCTTCATTATCTACTGCTCTTTCGAAATAATCTAGATCCATGACTTTAAATAGTGTATATATATGCAAATGACTCCCAAATTAATATCTTCAACCCCAGGGGTGGTGAACACATAATACATTATACAGATGATGTACTCTATACAATTGTATACATGACACCTATATAATTCTATTAACCAATGACACTCCAATATATTCAATAAAAATTAAATTAAATTAAAAACTCCCCAACCCAGCCTCTTAGCTCAAACTGTTCCTTGGTACCTCCCTTTGAACATCTCATGTCCAAAATAGAAATCTTAAATTTATTACAACAAAAGCTCCTCCCCCAGTATCCCCATGTAGCTAATAGTATCATTAGTCCTCTAGTGGCCAAAAACCTAGATAACATCATTGATTCCTCTTTCTCTCACATCCCATATTTAATTCATCAGTGCATCCTGTCAGTGTTGCCTTCAGAGTCTATCCTGTATTTGACTGCATTTCAATATTATTTGCTACCACCCCAGCACAAGCCACCATTGTCTCTTACCCAGACTTCTATAACAGCATCTTCTAGCAGTCTTTCTGCTTCTACTTTTACTCCTCTTGTCCATTCTACACACATAAGCAGGGATGTGGAATTGAATCAAATCACCTCACATCCCTTTTTAAAATTTTCCTTTCACATGAAGTATAGTGCGAACTTCTTCCATGATCTAGAAGGCCCTACGTGACTTGGCCTCTGCCTCTCTCATAAACCTCAGGCCCTCCCACACATCTCCACCCCTCTACTATAGTCCTGTCACACTGAGTGTCTTGCTGTTTCCTGAACATACCAAGAATCCTACTATCTCAGAGCCCTTTGAGTAGTCATCCCCTTGGCATAAAATACTTTTCAACAAAAGTATTTTTTGCCTGGCTTCCTTCATTGAAGTTTGCTCAAATGTCATGTCCTCATAAAGCCACTGTAACCATGAAAAACCTCCACTTACAGTTTGATTTTTCTTCTTAGTGGTTTTCTGTGCCAGTAGTTATGGCATTTTTTTATCTTCACCCGAGGAGATGTTTACTGATTTCAGAGAGGGAGAGGAAGGAGGAGTGAGAGAGGAGTGCTGACAACTTTGTATTCTTATTTCTTGTCTACCTCCATAGATTGTAAGCTTCATGAGTGCAGGATTTCTGCCTATATTAACTGCCATATTGTGCTTACCTAAGACAGTATTTGCCACATAGTAAGTGCTCAACACATCTCTATGGAAGGAAAGAAGAATAGAAAAACAAAAGGAGGAAGGAAGGAAGGAAATAGGATTCTTGGCAATTCACATCCCACTGTGGAAAAACATTGACTTTACAAGTAGTACTATTGAAATATTTTCCTTATGAATATTCATCAAAGCGAGTCTACCCAATGTTGATGAACCTCATAGTATTTTATCTAGTGCATTCTTTCAGTTTGAGTTTAATATTTAAAGCTTTCAGAAAAAAATTTAAATCTACATTATGCAAAACAATATATTAACTATTTCTTCCACCTTTTTCTATATGTGATTGTTAATTTTATGTTTCAATTTAGCTAAGTTACATTACCCAGTTATTTAATTAAATACTATCTAGGTATTTCTATGGAGGTATTTTGAAGATGTGGTTAACGGCTGTAAGTAAAGATTACCATCAATAATGTGAGTGGGCTTCATCCAAATGAGTTGAAGGACTTAAGAGCAAAAACTGAAATGTCCTGGAGAAGAAGAAATTTCATATGTTTAGTTTTGCCATTCTACATTTCCTTTGTTTAGGGGATAAGGGTTTCTGAATTTGTACTGTTATTTGCTATAAATATTTTTTATGTCTTAGCTAATAAAAATATATCCAGGAAATTCTATATTTTTGGAAGTGCTTGAACCAACTAGAAAAGCATGTCAAAGATTTTTTATGGAAAGATCAAAGCAAACAGAGTAGGTTGAACAACACAGTGCCAGATTATTTTTCCAGTCACTTAAAAATTTATGACTTGCGCACATAGCCTGACTCATTCAAAATTGTGCTTTCCTCAGGTAAAATAGTCAGTATTTTATGACTTGGCATGAGCCAAACCATGACAGGATTTTGGCCTGAAGTTTCTTAAATGCATTTTTTATTGATGATTATTTCCTGGAACTTTTTGATTGAGGTTATAGACAATATGTTGGTTATATAATATTTATTCTTATTATAAGTATGCTTAGCTTTTTAAAGCATTCCTCTAAACTAATCATCATAACATCACAGGAATAAATTACCTAATTAAATAATTATTGGAAGATTATATAATTATACTTATTATTTTCTATATTTTGGAACTATAAAGACTTTGTATTATATTGTTTATCTGATGTGAAGAAAAGTTTTGAGTAAAAATCTGTGATTTATTTTCATCTAAAACAATTTGCTGTCCCTTATAGTAATTATTTTTATTTTTAAATTAATTTGAAATTTTCCTCTTTTGATAAATTGATAAAGTAATAATGTTTTCTTTCATTTTATATAGACTAGGTAAATATGTTTTTAATTAAGCCTATGTTATATGCTCCTTATAACAATAATAAGAGTATTTGTAAATCTTTTATATTGTGTCATAACAAATATTTTATAATTTATATTGTCGATTAATTTCTCACATATTAGCATTTATTTTTACTTTTGTAATTGAAGTAAAATGTTAAGAGAAGATACAATTAGACAATGCTATGACAAGATTTAAAGATTTTGCAGGGAAAGGACATAGTGACCTTATGGCAGATCTTGTTAGTTGTTTATTCATAAACCTTTTCCCACCTTCTTCCTTGCTAACTGAGTCTTAATTTTGTTCAGGATGACAGTGTGTCCAGTTTTGAGCAATGAATTCTAACTTCTCCAAGCCAATCTTTAACAACCCTCTTTCCTTTTGGCAGACACTTAATCCCCAGCAATCCTTGTAACTAAGCATGGCCATGTTACCCAGTTGGGGTCTGGATTTGTGTCATAGTTAAAGAGACCTTCTCCATTATACAGCTATTTTGAGATAGTCTCCCAAGTTATCTTCTGGTGCTTTCATGGTTTCAGTTTTTATGTTATTTAAATCCTCAGTTCATCTGGAATTTATTTTAGTATAAGGAGTGAAGTAGTCATCCACATTTTTTTCTCTCTAAATATAACTTTCTCCATTCATGCACTTAGTTATTGTCCTTACTTTGCTTTTTCTCCCATTACACATTTATAATCCTTTTAAAATACCTTTGACTCTCACAGAAAATATTAAAAGGAGGAAGTAACATTAGTACTCTCATATTTCAATTATCTTTGACATTCAGGGAAATCTTCTATTATATTTAAAAGTTTGGATAATGGGAGCTCAAAAACAAACTGCTTGAAATACTTCTTCCTTTTTCCACCTCACACAAACATCAATTGTCAAGTGAAAATACCAAGGAGGAAGAGAAACTTGAATAAATAAATGTGAACTGTGATGATTTATTCAAAATTTTGTTGGAAATTTTTTTATGTAAAAGACATTTCTGGCATCACACTTTTTGAAAGTTAAATAGAGGCCTTTTGTAGTTACATGTTCTGTTTTTATAAATAAGGAATCACTTCTTTCTGTGGAGGAAATATGCTTCATGTACCCCCTTTCCTCTGGAGGGATTGTGATTCTCTTTACACAGAGACAAAAATACAATCATTTACAGTTATAATTTAGGCTAGGGACACAGGTTTACAGGAAAATCCTTTTAAGCATTTATATTTAAATATAATATGCATCCCTATTAATAAATTTGAGAAAAAGTTATTATAAAACTGACAAAACATGAATACTTGTTAAAGCTGGATGATAGTACTTCTAGGTTTATCATCCTAATCATTACCTTTTTAAGTATGTTTGAAAAATTCCCAATGAAAAGAGCGATGTTTTACACACACACTAGTTATTTATATATTCCTTTGTATAAAGATACTTCGAACAATAGGGGAGGAGGTTCTAGCAAGAGATGAGACAGGCTGATTTCAGAGAGATTTATTCATATCAACCAGCAACTGGGAATAAAGTGTTATCACTTTCCAAACATTTGGAAATAATTCTTGCCCAACCAAGAGGAAGGAAAAGCCTAAAAGGAAGACAGTACAAAATAGGTCTGAAGACATCTATCAAATGTTCTCTAAACAAAATGCCATTCCATTCGATTGAAGTTGCATTACAACACTCATTAGTGTGTCTGACTAGTTTTTATGAGTCAATATCCCACCCCAACTTTTAGGACCTTATGTCATAGTTTTGTAGCTCTTTGTTAATTATTTTGTGAACAAAGGGTCTCTCTCTTCACTATAGTTCTCTGCTGTTAAGGCATATTTAGAATGTAAAATGAAAACAGTGTGCCATTCAGATTAGTAACCACCAAGATAAAAAATAAACATATATATATGTATATGTATATATTTATAAACATATGTATATAAAACTTCTGATTTCTATTTTATTTCTAAGATTCAAATAATTTTTTATTTGAAATGAACTAAGACTGAAACCGCTTGATGTTCATTAAAGGTACATTTGTATTGAATTCTCTCTCAAGTTTTTCCACTCATGTAGCTTCACTTTTTATCAGGATTCACTTTTGCAAAAATGTTAATTAATTAAAAGAACAATAGGAAAGGGCTGAATGTGGTATAGTTTGTTACCAAGACAGATCTTTCTTGTGGGTGATTCAAGCCAAAACTTAAATCCTTCTCTTCTTCATCTCTGATTAAAAAAAAAAAA
>PVKM010010137.1:0-35481 GCA_004027735.1 Carollia perspicillata | reverse complement strand
GTTGTTCAAGTACAGTTGTCTCTATTTTCACCCCACCATGCCCCCCCCATCCATCCCTGCCTCCCATCCTTGAACCTGTTCCCTTAGGCTTTGTCCATGTGTCCTTTATACACTTTCCTTGATGGCCCTTCCCCTATTATCCCTCTCCCCACTCCTCTCTGGTAATTGTCAGTTTGTTCTTCATTTCAATATCTTTAGTTGTATTTTTCTTGCTTGTTAGTTTTGTTGATTAGGTTCCACTTATAGGTGAGATCATATGGTATTTGTCTTTCATTGCTAGACTTATTTCACTTAGCACAATGCTTCCTAGTTCCATCCATGCTGTTGCAAAGGGTAGAAGCTCCTTCTTTCTTTCTGCTGCATAGTACTCCATTGTGTAAATGTACCTCAGTTTTACTGATCCACTTGTTTACTGAAGGGCACTTAGGTTGCTTCCAGCACTTTAGAAAATTAAATTCAGCGATATGAAAAAAGGATAATCTATTATGACCAAGTGAAGTTTATTCTGAGAATGAAAAGCTGGCTCAATATTTGTAAATCAATTAACCATAATATTAACAGAATAAGAAAAGCCATATGATCATATGAATACATGCAGAAAAAATAACAAAACCAATACCCATTTGTGATAAATACCTACAGTTAACAATGTGTTTAAAAGCCAAAGAAAACTATGATCCTTAAAGCAAATAACAAGGCAAGGGTGTCCTTTTTTACCACTCTTATTCAATATTATACTGAATGACCTAGCTAGTGCAATACAGTAAAAAAAAAGAAATATAATTTATATGTAGTTAAAAGTTATACATGTTTATTATTCATAGATGACCTGATTGTCTATGTAGAAAACCCCAAACAATCTGAAAAATATGTCCTGGAAATAATAAATGAGTATAACAAGATATTACTAGGTCAATATACAACTCAATTGCTTTCCAATAGACCAGCAGTAAACAACTAGAATTTGAATCAAAAATACTATTGAAAATAGTGCAAAAATAATAAAATAATTTGTACAATTTTAACTATATTGCATATATATAAGGATATATACAAATAAAGAGAGAATCTTTGTTCATAGTTTGAAAGACTCAATATTAAGATATCAATTCTTCTCAATTGGAGCTATAAATTCAATATAATTACAATTAAAATTTCGACAAGCTATTTTGTGGGTATGGACAAAGCAATTTTAAAGTTTATATGGAAAGACAGAAGATGTAAAATTACAGACTAAAGTAGAATGAAGTTGGAATACTCATAATGCCCCAATCAATAGATACTATAAAGCTGCAGTAGTCAAGACAGATTGATAGAGGAGAAAGAATAATCACACAGATAAATGGAATAAAATATTCAGGAATAAACTAAAGTAATTGAATTAAACTAAAGGAATAAAAGTAATTGAAGTAGTTATTTTCCAACAAACAGTGCTAGAGAAGTCATGTATCCATATGCAAAAAAAGAGACCTAGACACAGAACTTACACCCTACACAAAAAATTACTTCAAAATAGACCATAGAATTGCATGCAAAATACAAAATTATAAAAATTGTGGTAGAAAATATAGGGAATAAATCTACATGATCTTTATTTTGATGAAGAGTTTTAAGGCGTAACACCAAAAACATAATGCATAGAAGAAAAAATCGAGCCCTGGCTGGTGTAGCTCAGTGGATTGAGCATGGGCCTGTGAAGCAAAGGGTCACTGGTTCGATTCCTGGTCAGGGCACATGCCTGGGTTGCGGGCTGGGTCTCCAGTGGGGGACACATGAGAGGCAGCCGCACATTGATGTTTCTCTCCTACTCTTTCTCCTTTCCTTCCCCTCTCTCTAAAAATAAATAAATAAAATATTAGAAAAAAGAAAAAATTGAGAAGTTGGACCATTTTAATTAAAACCTTTTTATCCTCAAAACACAAGAGAATGAAAAAATGTTATGGGCTTGGAGAAAATATTTGCAAATTGCCTAACAGATAAAGAACTTGTATCAAAAAGTAAATAAGCAAGCCCTGGCTGGCGTAACTCAGTGGATTGAGTGTGAACCTGAGAACTAAATGATCGCGGTTCGACTCCCAGTCAGGGCACATGCCTGGGTTGCAGGCCAGTTCCCAGTGGGGGACGCATGAGAGGCAACCATACATTGGTATTTCTCCCCCCTCTCCTTCCCTTCCCCTCTAAAGATAAATAAATAAAAATTTAAAAAAAGTAAAAAAACAAAACCCGCTTAAAACAATAAAAACAAGCAACTCCATTAAAAATGTGCAAAAGTTCTGAACAGCCACATCACCAAAGAAGAGGGCAATTAAGTATACAAGAATATTCTCAACACCATTGGTCATTAGAAAAACACCAGGTAAAACAAGATACAACTGCACTCCTATTAGAATAGTTAAAATTATTTTTAAGTGGAAATACTAATTTCTGGTAAGGATGCAGAGCAGCAGAACTCTTGTTCATTGCTCATGAGAATGCAAAATAGGATAGTGACTCAGAAGATATTTTGGCAATTACTTAGAAAGCTAAACATAATCTTACCACATGATCAAGTAATCATATTCCTTGGCATTTACACAACTGTTTTGAAAACTTATGACCACACAAATACCTGCATTCTAATGTTTAAGCAGCTTCATTTATAATTCCCAACACTAGAAGCAACTAAGAGGTCCTTCAGTAGGTAAAAAGGTATATGTATATACACATATATTTTTATGGTCCTGTTAACAGAGAGATTCCAGAATCAACAATACCCTAGTGATGATGATCAAACACAACCATCAATTTTGATTCCTAATACCATTTCTCAATAAAAGGAACCAGAGCTCCTTGGAAAAATGAGTATTTCTAGGGATGAGCAGAAAATTTTACAAGATAGGACTGGAGCATCTTATACTGCCAGCAAATAACACCGTCCTAATAGAAACAATAGCAACAATGATGGGTATATACCAAATCCATAACTGGCACCTGGGAGAATTCCCAGTGGTCAAATAGGAACAACCTGAATGACAAAATAAGTAATGTATATTGGATTTGATATAAATAAACAATTAAATAGATTAATAAATGGGAGAGGATAGAAAAATCTTGCATGCTGAAGAATTTCAAATAATTGATGTGCATACTCTATGCTCAGGGAGGTGGAGCATAACTCCCTGGCCCTGAAGCTAGAATTGCACATTGTGATTTCTTCCAAAATATGCATTATGAGAAAGGGGTAAAGAGTAAATTTACAGTGAAGAAACCTAACAAACTCCACCTTAACCAGATGATGAAAGTTAACATCAAAAGTGATCATTCATTTTGAAAGCATGTGCTCTTGATTAGATGTGAGGAAAATCTAATAATGTAGATTTGACAGCTGAGGTCTTTTCTCTCAAAATCCATAACTTCAGTTTATCGTGGGAAAAAGATTAGTCAAACCCTAATTAAGGAACACTGTGCAAAACACCTGTCCAGCATGCAAAACAGAGGTCAAAGTCATAAAAAAAAAAAGAAAAGAAAAGAAAGAAAGAAAGACAAGAAAATCTGAGAAACCGCCAAACTCTACATGAACCTAAGGAAACATAATGACTAAATGTTATTGTATAAAAAAGGACATTGGATAAAAACAAAGGAAATCTGAAGAAAGTATTAATAATTTACTAGTTAATAATAATGTATCAATGTGGTTCATTGGTTGTGATAAATATTCATACTAATGTAAAATGTGAACAATAGGGAAATTGAATGTGGCATGTATGAAAATTCTCTATACTCACTTTACAACTTTTCTGTAAATCTGAAACCATGCTAGAAAAAAATAGTTTATTCATTTATGAAAACATGTCTTGATGTAAACCTAAATAGCTGTGAAGATTTTAGTGCAATGAACATAGACAAAGAACAAAGTATGGTACATGTGTTTGAAGAAAAAAGGGTTTAATGCTTTCCATTTGATATATTAGTCTTTTTCAAAAATATGTTCCACAAAAGGAAAGAACCGACCATGACTGTGATTCGCAATAAACTTTATGCTAAAAAGTTAATAAATGATCCCTGACCAGGTAGCTCAGTTGGTTAGAGCTTGGCCCCAATATACCAAGGTTGTGGGTTCGATCCCCAATCAGAGCACATACAAGAATCAGCCAGTGAATGCATAAATAAGTGGAACAACAAAGCAATGCTTCTCCCTCTCTTTGTCTTTCGCTCAGGTCAATAAAAAAGCTTTTAAGTTAGTAACTAGAATTATGTGATACATAAAAATGCTAACATATAATAGCCAATTGGAAGCTATTATATAAATGTTAAAATGATTTAGCATTAGAAAATCAATTGATGTAACTCACAAACAACATTAATAAAAATGGAAAAAATATATAATTACCTCTAGTTAAAAAAGGATTAAAATTTGGAAAAAATCCTTTTATAGTAACTTTTAGCATACTAGGAACTAAAGGGAACTGCTTTTACTGATCAAATGTATCTAGTTGTATGAGTATATATATTACTATGTTAAAATCAAGAATTTCAGTTCATTAAATAGCACTATTAAAAAGTGAAAAGGAAGTCAAGGAGTAAGAAAATATATTTATATTCATATATTCATATCATAATAGTAAATTATTAAAAGATTTCTGCCCAAAATTGAACTGGATCTTATATTCATTGTTGAACTAGATACTGTATTCAATGCAATAAGGTAGCATAAAGGAAGTAGAAGGTATAAAATGAAGAAGAAATAGTACAATATTCAAACATTTCTGTTTTTCCACAAGCCAGTAGTAAGTGGGAAATGTAATTAAAACAAAGACACTTTCAATAATGGCATAAAACATAGCAAATATTTAGTCTTAGGGACAAGTCTAACAAGGGTTTTGTAAGACCTATGCATAGGCATCTCTACCAAATATTTTTGAGACAAAATAAAAGAAAACATAATATAAGGAGAAATATCCCATATCCCTAAGTTTTAAGACTTGATATTGCACTGATATGAATTATATCCCCATAGATCTGTTGATTTAGTGCAACCAGTTAAAATTTTAGAAGACAGTTTAGTGTTGAAATTAACAAGATGATTCTAAAATATATTTATCAGAGGCCTGGGGTCAGCTGAGACAATCCTGGTGAAGACCAGAGTTGGGGGTTAACACTATCACATATAAAGATTTAATACAAAGGTATAATAATTAAGAGATAGAGCATGTAACAGTGGAACTGAATAGAGAGCCCATAAACAGACCCCCAACTACACATTCACTTCACTTATGATGACTAAGGCAGCACAGTATAGTGGGGGAAATAACACCAATTTCAGTGAAAGGTCCTGGGTATACTGGATGAAAAGCGGCAAAGGGACAAACCAAAGAACATTGGTGTATGAGCCATGGGCACAGACAAGGATATCAGGATTGACTGAGGGTGGCAAGGACTGGGTGGAGGTGGAAAAGGGAGAAAAAGTGGGAACGACTGTAGTAGCATAAATAATAAATTTTAAAAATAGTGTTGAGTGAATTGGATAGTCATATGCAAAAGAAACATCCTGAATTCCTAAATCTCATTATGTACAGAAATCAAATCTAGATGGATCGTAAACCAACGGGTAAAAAGCTAAATAATAAAGTTTTAATAAAGTTTCAATAAAGTAAGCAAAAGAGAGTATCTTCATAAAATTCAAGAAGGCAAAGTTTCACTTAGGAGGACCACGCAAAAAAAAACATTAAAAGATAAGTTATAATGTATTAAAATTAAGAATTTCAGTTCATTAAATAGTACCACCAAGAAAGTGAAAAGGTAAAGAAAAAGTGAGAAAAGATATTTATACAATTTATGTCTAATAAAAGACTTATATACAGAGTTTCTAAAGAAATCTTTGAAGCCCTGAAAAAAAAAAACCCATGGAAGTGGAAAATGACATGAACAAGCTCACCGCAAAGTGGATATCCACATAGCCAATAAAACCACTATGTGATATGACCACCTGTATATGCTAAAATCACTAAAATAAAAACGATACACAGTGTTAGATATTGATGAGGATATGGAACAAAAGTCATAGTCATTATTTCTGGTGAGAGCATAAATTTGATCAACTACGTTTGATAGTATTTGTAAAGTTGATCTCTGTTATATTCTTTGACTCAGTATATGCACTCATATTGGCCAAAACCCCCATACAAGAATGCTGAAAGCAGCATTTACCATTGAATGGAGACAAATCAATGACCATTAACAAAGTGGAATATTCATACAACAGAATTTTGTACATCAATAAAAAGATCCACATACTGCTATATGCAATCACACGAATGAATCACACAAAGATACTATTAAATGAATGAAGCAAACACAAAATAATACATGTTGGGTGATTCCATAAGTAAGAGTTCAAAAATATGTTAAGGTAACATATTGGTTAGATGTCTGATTTATGGTTATAATTTAGGGAGTACTGGCTGGTTATAATTTAGGGAGTAATGACTTGGGTAGACTCTTGTGACATTGCTAATGTTCTATTTCTTGACCTGGTAAGTTGGCTGATAATGAATGTTTTCTTTGTGAATGTTCATTAATGTGTATACTTATAATTTGCATTTTTCTCTATGTAAGTTATGTTTCCAAAAATTAGCTCATGTACACAAAGGTATTAATTTAATATTTTTTGCATGCTTTATTCTGAACTTCACAGCTGAAATCAAAGTCACTTTCATAAATATTTTGAATACCTACAATGTTTGGTCAAAAAGAAGGAAAAATAAAATACAAACTCTCTGTTCAAGAAGCTAAACATTTCATGTAGGAAGCCTAGAGACAACTGCAGATTTGGAAAATCCTTAGTTTTTGAGGTTGCACACAGGCAAGCTGTACTCTTTGGTGCCACTAGCCATGGACTTTTGCTGTGTGCTCCTATGTCGATGTCGCTGGCTCCTCCTCGTGGAGGTCCTTTGATGGGCTGAGTATAATTTCAGTTTAGTCACTTTATTCTATAATAGTTCTTGGACTGCACAACTATTACAAGTGTTTTATAGTTTGCATGTTTAAATCATCCTTTTTGTTTAATCTAACATCAGTTCACAATTGGCTGAAAATATATGCTCTTTCATCAAATTTTTTTATTGTTGTTCAAGTGCAGTTGTCTCCATTTTCACCCCACCACGCCCCCAACTCCACCTATCCTGGCCTCCCGCCTTCTAACCTATCCCCTTTGGTTTTGTCCGTGTCCTTTATACATATTCCTTGATGGCCCTTCCCCTATTATCTGCTATTATTCCTCTCCCCTTCCTCTCTGGTTACTGTCAGTTTGTTCTTTCTTTCAGTGTCTCTGGTTGTAGTTTGCTTGTTTGTTTGTTTTGTTAATTAGGTTCTGCATTAAAATGAAAAGAGAGCCAACCATATGGGAAAACATATTTGCCAATGATACCTCGGACAAGGATTTGATCTCCAAACTATACAAAGAATTCATACAACTCCACTCCAGGAGGACAATCAACCCAATTGAAAAATGGGCAAAGGACCTGAACAAACACTTTTCCAAGGAGCATGTACAGAGGGTACACAGACATATGAAAAGATGCTCTGTTCTTTTGTATTATATGTATGTACACCACTTGTGGCAAAGACAGGCCGTCATGTTAACATACAAAACTCAGAGTTTCTCATGGTCCTGATAGGCTAAGGAGTGTTTGTCCCATTTAAGAATGTGATTAGAATTAAGACTAGTGCATGAATATATTATATGCTATTTCAAAGGGTTCATAGACTTATTTCAAAAATTGGTCCTGAATCCAAATGCAATTCACCTTATGAAAAAGCCATTTTTCCTATTGTGTATATATATATAAATGTATTTTAAATTTGGGGGTAGTTGGTATACAATCTTATATTGTTTATATTATATTCAGATGTACAATACAGTGATTTGACATTTTATAGCTTACAATGTGATACTCCACTAATTCTAGTAATCATCTGTAATCATGCAAACTTATCTCAATTATTGACTATATTCCCCTTGCCCTCTCACCCATTTCCCTATCTCCTCCCTTCTGGTAATCATCTCTTTGGTCTCTGTTTCTGTGGGAGTAAGAGCCATTTTTAGTGAGACAGCCATTATACTCGACCTGAAAGAACAGAGCTATACTGGAAGCACAAATACATTTGTAAGGAAATGCAGAGATAAAAACAATTCATTGTGACTTTAAGGAAGAGATAAGACTTCCCAGAGAAGATGGCATTTAATCAGAGCCATCTGAACAGAATTCCAGTGGAAGGAGAGACACAAACTATTATATGCTTAGGGGACACTACAAGAAAAAGCAAAGAGGCCTGAAAGTCATAGAGATCAGGGAGAGGTGTGACTGGGAGCTTTCAGTCTCGCAGGTGACTCAAAACCAGTGAAGGGGGAGGATATGAATGTGAACAATATTGAAAATGCATGCATTTAAGGGGTAAGCAGAGAGAAAGGAAGCAGGGAAGAAAACAAAGGATTATTATTAGAGAAGTTGGGGCAAACTACAGGTTATTTAGTGTCATTGCAATGGAAAGAAGCAAGGCTATCAGGTGGGGGTAATAGGGTCAGAAGCTTTAGAATGCAACAGCTGACTGAATACAAGGAATTATCAGTTTTATATGGCAGTTCAAAGCATTAACAGCATGTTTGCTGAAATGTTAGAGCAACAATTTTCAATCTGCGTGTCATGGGGGCACACTGGTGTACTGCAAGAATTTTTAAAGTATACAATAATTGACAATTTAGTCAAGGACACTGACCTCTTTTCTCCTAGATTATCAAATTAAAAAATGACAACAGCCAACACGACAATAACCATTCAGCTGGAAGATTCCAACTATTTCATGAAACTTATACTAACCCCTCTAATCCTTTCTTCCCCTATTGAACTATAGTGTTGATGGTCTATATCTATCAGCTTTTAACAACACTTCCATTTTTTAGTTTGAGGAGTCTTCTTACAGAAGAGTCTTCCATAAGTGTGTGTATCTTTTATTTTTATTGTCCATGGGGTCCAGTGCATCTTCCAGACAGGCACTAATGGTTATACTTAGCACAGGGCCTGGCTGCTATAGCTTGTCTCTCCAAAACCAATGACACTAACAAAACAAAACCAAGCTAAGCCAAATCCTGTCAAATTAAAACACATGATGTATAAAGGAAATTGAACTAAACTCAAACATAACAAGTTTCATAGCCCTCAGTCCCTCTGTTTACACTTATGAACTACTTATAAATATTGTTCCTATTCTCATGTCTCTGAATGTATATATAAACTCTTGAATATCAATTCAAAATTTTTCTCTGGGAAATGATTATCTGTATTTCTTAGAACAACATTGTTCACCCAGAGTAACTCAAGGAAGGTTGCTTAGGGAGCTGAATACTTAGGGAGCTGAATATCTTGGCAGAGCTTTCTAGAGACCAACTAACATCTATGTCACACACCCTTAGCAGTTGAACAGTAGAGAAAAGTTCTGAAGGGGCTATTTCTCTAGCAAACTTCTGAAGCATTTTTAGAATACTACACAAATAACCTCAATTCCTGGTGGAGTTGCTTTAACAAAAAAATAGAAATAAAAAAAAAGGTGGAAACGATGAATTAGGTAAAAGTTGAAACTGAACATTTAGGGCATCTCAGCAGGCACCATATCAATTATATCACTTTTTCTATCCTTCACCTAAAAACCATCTGGGACTGTCATGCAGCCTCAGCCTCTCCACACTGTCAAGAAGGAATTGCCCAGAACATCAAGCACACATGCCTTACACCACTTGTACAACACTTGTGTGAGGAAGGCAACTTATACAACAATGGGTAAAATTATATAGTGTTCAGGAAGTTCATAGTATGAATAGCTCCAGGATAATGTAAATGTTTATAAAGCACAGTCAGCAGTTGGAGATTTCACACCTTCTTCCACCAAACACCTAATTTATTTTTTTCTTGAAAAAAAAAAGTTATATTACATTTTCACTGTGAATATTTAAGGCACTAGAATATATTTTGGTCTTTTCACATTTTAATAATCTTACCTGTATCTCTGGTTACTGAAAACTCACCCATCACAGATCTTTAGAAAGGCAAAACACATTAGAGTTATTTTCCCTCTTCTTTAAGGGGTATAGGGGAGTATGGAGGGGATCCACAATAATTTGAGGCAATAGAAATGGTATTTTGGTCTTAGTAATTAGACTTATTGCAGCTTACAACCATGTGAGAGTACTCACATCCATGTATTTTGAGTACTCTCAGAGTTTCATTCAGTTGACTAATCACTGTAAATGAGCTAGATAAACATAAAGCATATAGCTCCTGGCTTCACTGAACTTACCAGCTAACCTGAAACCAGTCAAATAAATAGCCATCCATTCTAATTTTCAGGAATGTCTTCTGAAATGAAAATGATATACTATCATTGTAGAATTTAATATAATTTATAAATAAAACTTTATTTTCAGGTTTTTTTCCCTTCCATTGTTCAAATATAAAATCAAATGTTTGTTCTCATTCATAAGATGTCTGTAATCATTGAAGGGTACTCATGTAATCTTTTTGATGTTAATTCTATGTCCTCCTTTGTTCTCTAGCATATTGTTTTCTATGGAAATATTTTTTCAAAATTTTCAGTACTTCTTGCTGACACTGCATTTTTGAGGTCCAGTTATTCTCCTGACTCATTATAGAACCTTTGAGCTAGTGAACGAAGAGATATACTATGTGTTAAGGCAATATCTCAGAGTAACTGATTATGAAATGACCTATGGCTGAAGATGCCTTGAGTTACGTATTAGAACAATTTTATTTTGTTCACATCTTGCATGCAGAAACAGAAATATTGCCCTACAAAACAGAAATATTTCATTTGAGAGTAAGGCAATTGCAGAAAGTACCTTTGACCTAGCTACTCACACACACTTGGCATTATTACCTGGGATAGTTAGCATACACAGTCATTTGAAGGGGCATTTACTAGTCATCAACACACACTAGAGCGGATAAGGCTTGGGAAATACTGCAAATGCACTCTGACATGCATGACTCCATGATTGCTATTACATAGGTGAGCAATCTGAAGAGCATATTGAACAGATGACTAAAGTCATAACAACCTCAAATCTGAAGAAAAACCAGCAATAATTTTGAGATTTTTTTACATTTAGAATTAGATGATTTATTCACCTCTTTTTAATTTATTATTTTAAATGTGACTTATTGACTCACAGAAAATGCCATAAAGAGCTGGCGCATATTTTCTTTTTGGCAAACTATGGGGAAGAGCTGGTATAAAATTGGAATCCTGCCCTAGCTGGTGTGGCTCAGTGGATTGGGCACCAGCCTGTGAATCAAAGGGTGTCTGGTTTGATTCCCAGTGAGGACACATGCCTGGGTTGAGAGCCAGATCCCCAGTAGGGGGCGCAGGAGAGGCAAATGCACATTGAAATTTTTCTCCCTCTTTCTCCCACCCTTTCTCTCTGTTGAAAAATAAATAAAATCTTTTTTAAAATAAATAAAATTAGAGTCCTCATTTGTTTTTTGTAAAATCATGTACTCCAAACTTGGATGGATAAACATGGAATTGTGGACTTCTCTGAGGTGCTGCTGTAAGCACCAGCTCACTTCTTTTATTCTTCTTCTCATCACAAGTTCTTGTTTGTAATTTCTTAGGAATCTTTTTTTTTGTATATTTTTTCAGTTTCATTAAAATAGTCAGGGAGCTTTCTTTTCTTTTGTCTTTTTTTTTCAAGCTAAATAATGTTACTGTCTAGGGATCATTAAACACTTGAAATAAAAGCAAGTGCACTTTATAAAAATTATACCATTTGAAATGTTTGGTTGCAAGTGATAGGGCAGTATGTAAGACATACAACATTAAAGAGTAAGAAAAAACATTAATAATGTTAACTTTAACCTTCAACTAGTGATAGATGCAACGCTCGGTACCCTTCAAAAGTCCTGCAGGCCTTTTTGACCATTCAAAGCTGGGGTTTTTCAGATGGGCTGAGAGACATACAGTGCTGCTGTCGAAGATTGGAAAAAGAGCTGAGGTCAAAGGTCGACACAGTGAGAGAGTTTGCTCTTTAAGAGGTTATCTGTGGATCTGCAAAGCCAAAGTGTAATTGGGTTTTGTGATGTGATTTTAGTGTGTAATTGTATATGATCTGAGATAGTTTAAAAGACAAGCTTGGAAGGTTTTACCAGCCTGTTTGTGATAGCAATTTTAGGCATTGTGGGCAATCCTTGGGTGAACAATTCAGAATGACCAGAAATAGTCTTCAGAAGTGATACAGCAAATACTTGTTTCACTCTAATTATAATTTCAGCACAGTGATTCTGATGTAACACATTTTTACTTTTATATATAAAAGCTATTTTATTTTCATGTCTGGTATCAGTATAGCCATTTTTATATCATCATCATAGTTCTCAGTTTTTCAGAGTTTGGATTTACTTGAAGATTACTGAATCATTATAAGAAAAGAAAAAAATCCAAGCATTGTAATTGAACGTCCAGGATTTTTTTTGCCACAAAATTTGTCAAGTTTCTCATTTGTGAATATTCTAAACAATGGAAAATAAACATTTCCTTATTGTTTTAGATGTTTAGGGTTGCCTTGATTAAGCTGTCACTGCTGTCAGTTATGTTCTTATAAGCCTGGTTGGATCTATTTCATGTTAGGAAAAAGCTCAGATAAATCCAGGAAAGCTTAATGTTTATCCAATGTGAAAATAATTACTCAAAAGTGTTATTCTTAATCCAGATAATTAGAGTGAGGAAGGAAAGATCAGTGTCATTGTGAATTATGCCCCGGCAATTGACTCTTGGTCCTTGTAAGTTTCAGGTGAAGATGTGAATGGATAAAGGTTAGATTAAACATAATCCAAAGTAGCTGCAACCTTAATCTGTTATGATACAAGGATGATCACTTAAAAAGAGCTGGATTGTGGGATTGTTTCTGGTTGGATAAGATGCCGCTCGACTGGGACTAGTCTTAAAACATGCTTAGCACCATGTCACTGCAGCTGTAAGCACTTGTGCACGACTGCAGACTGCCACAAGTAACAGACGCTCCTGGCTCAGGCTGTATGTTGAAGTATCACACTTTCACAATATCTGGGCTTCACATCAGCATGCCTGCAAAGGTTTGCATGGAAAAGATATTTCCTGTGATGTTCGAGGCATCTTTTCTTGGTTGTTGTAATAATAGGTTTAGAACCTGCTAAAATTGATATAAAGTATGCAGGCATTTATTAATTTAGACAGTTAGAAGGCACATTTCTAATTGTGGTTGTTTTTGCCCTGTTTCAACATAGGAACTCTATTTTCAATGTGATTCTTCAATGTAATTCATAGTGTTCAAAGATCTAGTTACTTATCAAGTATTTTGAAAATAAACTTAGGCTTTTCTACATAGTTCTGTTAAGTTAAAACTATTTGTTTTGCAGTATGGGTAATGAGATCCAAAAAGCTTTTAGGAGGCATGATTTAAAATCTAGCAATTTTTAATTTAAAAGAAGAAAGTACTTATAATTTTATCTATTTCTCCTAACAAATCTCAGCAATTTAATATGCTTAATTTCTGAATGGCTTAGTTGGTTTATTTTTTATTCCATTTCATGGAATAAAAATAGTTTAGCAATTATTATGTGAGACTAATTATAAATTGAAATTAATTTCTATTTTATCACAAATAAATTTTAATTAGTTTGAACATTTCATAATTTATAATAATTGTTTATTTTTCTCTCCAGTAAAATTGTGTCCCACTTATTGTTGCTAAGCAGTAATAAAATAACTAATGCAATGTAAAAAGCCAATAATGTGAACTTTCTAAAACACATTTGGTTTTACTTAAAATAATCAAAGTTTTAAAGTTTAGTTTGAATATTTTAATAAATACCACTCTAATTTATCTGTAAGTTTTAACCTTTATTAAAATTCAAATTTACTCCATCTGATACTTGTGGTCCTTGTATAAATATTAGCATAATATGCTATAAATGTATCAGACATATTTTCTAGTTACATTAATGGTTTCCATATGTATTTGTGCAAAATTTATTCTTCAATGACCATAAACATTTGTTGCAAATTCACCACACTGTTAGGTAATTTCTTCACGTTTTCACAAATTATTTAATGACACTAATGTGTGAAACTGATGTTCTACCAAACGTCTTCTGTGCCAAGCAGCAGTCCACAGCCCATGACTAGAGCAGTGAAAAAGAACTTCCTGCCCTCATGAAACTTATATTCTCATGAGCAGAGACAGGAAGTACGATTAAAAACTAAGTGTAAATATGCAAAAGAATGGCAAATGCAATGAAGAAAAACAGATGCTTAAGGACTTAGAATGGGGCATAGTGGATCACTATTTAAGATGGAAAGGTTAGGGATGACTTCACTGAAAAGGTGACATTCGTGCAAAGACCTGAGGGGTGTGAGAGAAAGAGTCATGTAGTGTTCTTGGCTAAGGGTGTACTAGTTTCCAAATAGTGACCCTTTTTTGATAAACAAGACAATTTACCATGCTGATTTTTCATTAGATAATCAAAAATAGTTGTCATTTCAGATTTACTGCTGAGTTTGTCCAGAATACCAAATTCTTCTGTATATTTAAAAATATATTTAAATTGAACAATCTTCCATAAGTTTTGGTTCTAAACTATTTGTGAACATTTTGTGTGTTTGATTTTGGAAGAACACAGATATGTCTTCACCTTCCAAATAATGATAGAAAACATATGGCCGTCAGTCTTCAAGAAGAAGCGCTTGTGTTCTTGCATGGAAGAATAAGAACAAGAATGAAGACCATCTTGTGGTGTCTGTTCAGTTGTGTGTGAACACTGAAGGCCTGAGGAATTCTGCTGTTACTGTGTGTTCTACAACCTACACATGTATGCCTCAAACCTGGCCTGGGCCTGTGAGTTAGTTGACATAGCAGACGTGATGGTCAGTGTACATAGACATTTGGCCCACCTGACTTATTGCTGTAACTCATTTTTATCCTTTATTTGAAAACACTACTTCATCGCAAACATCCCCAAGAGAATTTACACTTTATTTTTGTCATTCACTTCTATTTCTATATCAACATATTTGCCATAAAATGGCTACAATAGAGAATTTGTAAGGAAGAGAATGAACATGCAGTTTTGAAGTTCCGAGACAAGGAGAGGAAGGTAAAAGATACATCTGAGAGAGGAGTATTACAGAAAGGGAGGTCAATGTTACTACAGACAACATTTACCACTTCATGACTCTAGAGTAAGGACTTGTAGGACAAGCTCTAGCCAATGGGCTTCCTAAAAGAAGTGAGAGGATAAGCATAGGAAGTTAAAGTCAGAGGAGAACACAGTGACAGTCTTTGCACAGGCTCGCACACTGTCGGCAGAGCTTGAAGCGCTCCCAGTCTGGTACACTGTGACAACAAATGGCTTCCATCCTGGTGTAGACACCCCCAAAATAATGAATAGGTAGTGTATAAATGGTCAGCAAACTTCTATGTTCTCATAAGAACATAGCTGAAACTTAATAGTTGTGAGCTCCAAATCTTGAGACATTGTTACCGTAATCAATTTTGAGTGCAAGTTGCCATAAGCCCAGAATCCTGTTGAACTCTCCATGGTATTCTCTACATTTAAGACTTGACTATGTAGCTGAAAGATTTGAGGCTTCGTGAGACTGAATGGACTGCACAGAGGTCGTGGCTCCTGGGCATCCTCAAAGCAACGCCAATTTTGGAGACCGGGTAATGGCTTCTGTTCTGGAGGTGGAAGTAAGGTAGTGGGTGAAAGTCTGCACAGGATTATCACCAGCAACAGCTTTTACCGCTTGAAGGAAAGGTTTGATAGGCAGTGCTGATGAGATTACAGGAGCAGAATGGCAGCAACACTGATGTACTCAATAGCAACCAGTCAAATGTACTAATGACAAAAAAAGGCCATTCATATGTATGGTTGGCCCCATAGTCACCTTCATTGTCCCTTTCAGTGGGGTGAAGGAGTTATCAGTCTATTCAAGAAGAACTGAGATGCAGTGTCGTGATTTTAATAATTCATTTAAAATTAAGTATTTGTCTTCATGAAACAAATCATTCCTCATATGCAGAAGAAGAAAAGGTCACCCCTGAACCTCTGAATTACAGGAAATAAACATTTATATTAGACAACCACCAGGTTCAACTTAAACACAGAATGTTTGCCTTAGTGGAAGTCATGTAACTTAGCAGTACATTTCACAAACACAAAGGAGAGGCACCACATAATTACCTCAACTGATTCAATGTGTTAAACCAATAGAAATTATTAGTAATTAGTAATAAAAAGTAAAGCAACTTCATGAATATGAAAATATTACCTATTGTATTTTTAAAATTATAATATACATCTTTACCATTGTTTATATCTCAGGTATGATTAAGTGAATCATCTCACTTAAAGCTAATCTACCACACTCAATCCTTTAAACTAAGAAATAAAGGTCAAAGGTCATTATTACCAATACTAATTTAATTTATTCTAAAAGTTCTTGACAGGAAAATAACACAAGAACAGATATAAAAAAGTATAATTATAAGGAAGGATACAAATCCATCATTACTTCAGATTGTGTGATTGTGTTTCTAAAAAACCTAAGAGGGGAAGCTAATAAAATATTAGAACTGGCAAAGACATTCATTAAATGGCAGGATATTAAGTAAATATATAATATTAACAATTAAAGCTTTATTGCATGTGTTCTAAGCAAAAAATTGATACTTCTATTGAAAATAAGAAGAAAAATAATTTTAAGCATAGTTTGAAAATTAAAAGGTAGGAAAGTTGGGGAAACAGGTGAAAATACCATTAGTATAATAAAAGGACTAATAGTAGCCTGGAAAACCATGAGTGATATATACGACAGGCAGAGAAGTAGAATTCTCTAATGTAAAGGACTCTTAAAAATTAAAGAAAATATCCTCCATAGGAAAAGGCAAAAAATGTGAAGAGATAAGTTATGAAAACATGACATTAATTTGTAAAAAGAGAAAGTTCCATCCCATTAATGTTGAAATTAAAAGAGCTGTAAAGTACCACTTCCTTCCTGTGTTAGTTATCTTTTGCTGTGCACTAAACTACCCCCAAAGGTAGTGTCTTAAACAATAAACATTTATTATCTCATGGTTTCTGTGGGTGAGGAATCCAGGTGTGACTTTATTCCTCCAGCTCAGAACTCTTACAAGGTTGCAATGGCTATCAGCCAGACTTGAGTTATACAAGAACAAGAACAAAGAGCAGGAAGATAGATGGCCAAAGAAAGCCAGGGAGATAGTCTAAGCTCAAGACTTTTGTAACCTAATTTTGCAAGTGATATCCATTGCTTTTGCAATATTATATTGAATAGAAGTAAATAAAGAATCCAGCCCCACTCAAGAAGAGATCACACCAGGGTGTGAAAACCCAAGGGCAGTAATTACTGGGGGTTATTTCACAGTGTATGAATTCACGCCTCCCATTAAACAGCAAAGCATAAAATAAGCAAAGAAGCTAAATCAATTGGTAAAAATTTTGCATCATAAAAGGTGAGGTGAAATCCAGTTGGTAAGAGTATACATTGGTATAAATTTTCAGGGGAATATTTTTGTCTAATGAGCAATAAAATTATTGGATCCATGAATATATTTCTATAAATTCATTAAAAGGATAAAAGGGGACACACACCGAGATCACTATAAACAAATGTTCATCAGGGTCTTATTTATAATAGAGGAAAGTGGTAACACAATTTCATAAGTAAAGATAAAATGATTTACAGTTATATCTGGATGATAGAATGTTTTGCAGTAACTCTATGATTTTTCTAAAGTATATTTCACAGCATTAGAGAAGGCTTAAACTTTTTTAACAACAAAAAGTGCAAATTACGATATAGTATGATTCTGATTATATTGTAATGATATATATATATAGAGAGAGAAAGATAAAATAATTATTATCAGAATGTACCTTTGGTTAAGAAAATTAAAGGAAGTTTAGATTTGGAAAAATGTCTATGTGTACAAACAGAGAACCTTCCCAATATATTTTTTTGCTCCTTCAATTGCTTTTGCCAATGCAAAGTGGCCACTATGATTTAATGTAAAGATGTGATTAGCTATGTTGGAAAGAGCAAGTCCAGTCATTCTAATTGGTGGTCTGCCACATGATGGACAGGACCCAAACTATGGCATCCCACAGAACTCCGAGCAGTTTCCATACCTCGAGGCCCAGTATTAGTCTTGGCTAACATACCTCATAATAATAACAAGTACTATACTTAAAAAGTAATTTCATGTTGGCATACATTTAACATTATTTGATGATTTTTAGCTAAAATTACTGAGTTCTAGTTATGTTTCTAATATGAATTCACTATAACTCTGCTTTCAGGAAGTCAAATGTCACCACCGTCCTCAGCATTTTTCAAGCTACCGTAATGTGTTTGAGTAGGTAAACATGTGAAACGGAGAGCTCAATCAGGAAGATGCGTATTCCTTATTTCTATGGCATTAGATATGTTTACTTAGAATTTTTTGTTGCTATCTGTTTCTTTCCATTATTTTTATTATTTATGCTATTGCAATTGCCCCCCCCTTTTCCCCTTCCCCCCCCCCACTGGGCCCCACTCTTCCCTTCCACGTGCAGTTGAGTCCTGTGCATTACGTCATCCTTTGGAAACCTTTTCTTTAGCATCTGCCTCGCCGATAGACTGGGAGAAATGTGAGGGCAGGGACATTACCTGCCTTATTCATTTCTATTGCCTTATTTCTAGTGCCTCAGCACAGTGTCTGGAGCCCCTCAGGGACATAGTACTTATTTATTAAGTGAATGAATGAATGAAGCTTAGGATATTTGAGTCTGTTTAGGGTAACATGTCTGGGACCTTTCACCTTCAGCTCTGTTTCTACCCTCAAGACAGGAGAATTCAGAATCCAGATTGACAATCTGTTATTTTTCATTAGCTACCTTTCCCAGCTTCCCAACCTTTCCACCCCTGACACCAAGTACTTGAGAAAGGAAGATAGTTGTCTAAATAACAAACTAAAGAGTAGTCAATTATGGTACGATACTTGAGTATTTTATTTAATCTATGGCACAAAAAGCTGGTATAGCTGCCCTTTTCAGTAACTTGGTTAAATGGGCTGGTTTTTGGTCATTATGTTTCTATTCACACTCGTCTCCCAAGGAGTTCAATTTCTGTGTGTGTGTGTGTGTGTGTGTGTGGAAGGCAGAATAAAAGCCCCTGAAGATGTTTATGCCCTAATCCTGGAATCTCTGAATATGTTACATTATATGGCAAAAAGGGCTGTGCAGCTATGAATAAGTGGGCAGACTTTGAGATGGGGCGATTATCCTGGATATATGGTGGGCCCAGTCCAATCTAATGAGGCCTGTAAAGGTGGAGGAACTTTCCCACCTGTGCTTGGGGAGAGAAATGACAGCAAAAGAAGGGTAAGAGAGATGTGACATTGCTGTTTTTGAAAATGTAGGAAGGAGGCCATGGATCAAGTAGAGGAGGCTTCTGGAAGCTGGAAAGTCCAAAAAAAACAGATTCCCCCTAAGGGCTCCTGAAGGAACACAGCCCTGCCAACACCTTGACTTCGATCCTGTAAGATCCCTGTTGTATTTCTGACCTACTGAATGGCAAGAAAATAAACAGTATGTTTAAGTCACTACGTTTGTTGGGATTTGTAATAATAGCAATAGACAATGCATTCAGTAATATTTTGGTTACATTCATGTGAATATATTTGATTAGTTCTAAAACAGTTATTTTAATAAAATATTTTATTCAGAAACTGTATCTTTATATCAGTCTACTGTTTGGCCAACTAAATACATATGGGTGTGACAAATTGGGCCTATGGGTTTAAAGAAAATATGATCAGGTGGGCCAGATAGACATTTATTAGGGAGTGCCTCCTTCCTGGTACTTTTGGGGGATTTTATGGGAATTATACGTAGTCAAATTAGGAGTATATGTTGCTATACACATGTGTTCCTTCCCTGAGGAGATGCAGAATAGCAGAAGGGGTGTGGCGGTTGGAGGTTGAGTTGATATTTGTGGTCAGGTTGGTGAAATATTTTGTGGGTTGTTGATTTTATACATAATTCTTATAGTCTCTTGGCAATGTGACAACAGTACTCCTTATCTGCAGTTTTCTCATATTTGACTTGTTAATATCAACATGGGAATAAAGAGTTGAAAACAAGAAAGTCAAAGGTTAAAAATTGAGACCATCCATTCTTCCCTTATGGTTTTTGAGCATCCTTATAATCATTATTTTAAACTCTGCACCATGGTTAACTTTGGTTTCTTTTATTTCAAATTGTATTGTTTAACTTTGAAGTAAAAATAAGTAAAAGCTCAAGAAGTTAAAAAGCAACCAATATTTTACACAATTTTTATTCTTATAAAGTATTTCTATTTAAGAAATTTTGCATGATTTCAGCATTTGAAACAATGAAAATACCTTCAAGTTGAGAAATAATTGTTCTTCAACTTGGCATATATACTAGTTTTCCATTACTTTAATAACAAATCACTCCTAACTTAGTGACTTAAACCAACACTAATTTATTCTCCTGTGGCTCTGGAGGTCAGAATCCCAAATGAGTTGTAGGCACTAAAGTGGAGGCATCTGCAGGGCTGGAGGCTCCAAGACAGAACCTGTCATATGGACTCCTCCAACTCCTAGAGCCTGCTCAAATTGTCTCTTGAGCAAATCAGTTCAGTCTCTTTCTTCTGCCATCATATCTCACGCTCTGATTTAGACTCTTCTTGCATTCCTTTTATAAGGACCTTTGTGACTACATAGGGCCCATCCAGATAATCCAATATAATCTCTCCATCTCAAAAGCCTTAATTTAATCACATCTACAAAATCCCTTTTTGCATTTTAAGGTGAAACTTAGAGTTTCCAGGGATCTGGATATGACATATCTAGTGTGTGTTGGGGATGTGTGGCATCATTTACCCCATCACACTACAACTTAGGAATCACAAACATTCTGAAACGTCTCAATATTGTCCTTTATTCACCCTTTACAAAGGAGATTTCCTGTAAAAGTCCTTGTTTGTCATTTCCATGAAGAAATAATTTATGGGACAAAAGCACTAAAGAGTCGTCCAAGGCTTGGAAATTATGTGGTCGATAACTTTTTGAATCAATAAGGAAGCAGATTAAAGCATTCATATTATTGGCCCACAGTCACTTGCCAAACCTAGAAGCAGAGCAAGGGCCAAGAGAGAAGAAAGAAGTAAACATTGATTGAGTGCCTACCATGTGCCAGACACTAAATGTTTTGTAAATGGTTTCTATATCCTTTTTAATGATTACTATTTCTCTGTTTAAGTTCTCACCGAGACCATCCATTCTTCCCTTATGGTTTTTGAGCATCCTTATAATCATTATTTTAAACTCTGCATCTGGTACATGTTGCTTTCATTTTATCTATATCTTTTAATTCTTTTTGTGGGGATTTTTGTTGTTTTTTTGCAATCTCTTTGTCACCATTTAATCTCTGTGTGTTAGGTGGGTGTACCATATCTCCCAAACCGACTTTGCTAGTTTTATGATAAAGGTGTCTTGCTGGGATTATTTGCCCAATCCTTCGGGTCACCTGAACTCCATGGTCCAGGAGTGTTTCTTGTGGGTTCTGTGACACCCTTGTTGTAGTTGTGTCTTAAGTGATGATGGCTCTTTTGTGAGTAGAATTATCCCTTCAGACTGGGTGACTGTAAGAGTAACCCTCAACCTTTGTGTGTGGGATGCGGTGCAATTGTTGCTCACTGACGTGTTATTGTTCCCAGCAGGGTCTGGCCTAAAGGAATCCCCCTTTGAGTATACTGATTGTGTGGCTAGTTGGTTTGAGCTGTGATGTGGGCTGACGTGCAGCACTCTCTTTGTAGATTTTTAGTCCAGTTGGGTGTGTTTCATGCAGGTTGCTTTCAGGTGATGTGTGAAACCAGCCCTGAAGTATCTGGAAAGGTCTGCAGCTACCAGGTTGTTCACTGCTTATGTCTGTGTTTACTACTCTTGTTTGTGCATGTGATGAACCAATCTGTGTAAGAGTCGGCTCTTTCCTGCTTGGAGCTGCTGGCAACTCTGTAAAGGAGCCAAGCCTCCCTGAGGTTGGCCTCCTCTTTCAGCCACTCTGCTCCTCCTTGACATGGCCTGGTTTCTCCAGAGCCTTCTGATGAGGTTCTGAAAGCTGATATTAGATCTGTTGAGATAAGACTAGTGATTTTCTATTTTGTTGGTCCTGAAGTCTGTAGGGCACTCAGTGAGGGGAGAGTAGCACCTACTCAAAGTCAACTGTTTCTTTGCCAGAGACTCTGGCCCTTGCTTCCTCAGGGATGCTCACTGCTTATTCAGGATGGGTACATTCAACTTTTCCCTTTGCAGGAGTGAGCTCAGCAGCTTTGGACTTTAAAGGATAGATCCATAGAATCTCACATGAGGACTGGGGCAAGATTGAGCCACAAGTGGAGGCTAACCTCTCTTTCTTATTCTCAGACCTCAGTAAGAGGTTAAGCTCTCTGTCCTGTTTCCAGGTGAAATCCTCCAAAGTCTCACACTTTGGAAGTCCCTTTTTGGTGTTTCTGTTTCTTCCCTCTGCAGAAAAGCACCTAGCAGAGTAATCTTGGACTTGGTAGGGCTGACCTACAGAGTTTCCCCTTTGGAGATGGGGGAAGATGGGCACACCTTTTCCCAGAGGATTGTACACTTTGAGTGGGTTTATCTCACTGCAAGGCATCCCAGGTACCCAACTTTTACCCATCTAACTCCCAGCCCAGAGCTTTTGCAGGAGAACCAGACCAGAACTCTCTGCTCCATAAAGCCCCCAGTTTGCTTGCAACCTGAGTTGGGCAGGGCTCAAAAAGATCTCACTGTGCAAATTTATGATCTCTCTGCCCAGCTGATTTCAATGGGAAAGGACCCAAAGATCCAGCATGTCCTGGTGTGGCTGAGAAAAGTTTAGAATGAGACAAACAATAATTTTATTATTTTGCTAGTTTTCTCTCTGTAGCTGCAGCAGCAGCAGGGGTAGCTCACAATGTAAGGGGCACCACTTACACATCTGGGAGTGGGGAAACTGATTTTCTTTCTCAATCTCTTGGCAAGTTCTCTGTTTTGGTCTCTCCCCTGCAATCAGAGATTCCCTTTAATGCCACTGCTGCCTGTCACTCTAAGAAGCCTTCTTGTTTCAGCATGGTCTCTTCCTTAGTCTGAGCTCATATAGTGAACTCTTCTGTTTGGTGTGTCAACCATAGACACATGTCATGCTGAATTTGTGATCTCTCATTTTCACAACTGTAGTGGAACCTCACTGTTTCCCAGCACCAGAGACCTCACAGCCTCTCTTTCCCTCTCTGTTGCTGTATTTTTATGGCCCTATAGTTCAAATGGGTGGGAGCTCTGTCACTGCAATTTCGATCTAGTCTCTTTGCTGGCAGAACAGCTGTGCACAGGGTTCTGACCACATTTCAATTCCTTTTAAAAGGTATCTGTGTATTACCCACAATGCAGTACTGATTCACTATCTGGTTCTCTGTGCATAAAACCTCCACAGGAACAAAATGTCTCTCAAAATCACGGCTGGCTGAAGTCTGTAAGTGCTGCTTATAGACCTGCATGGGGCAATCTGGTCACTTTAGCAGTCTGATCCTCTAGCCTGAGTTTTCAGGTGCTGCCTCAACAAGGGAAATTCCACCCACTGTGTGTGTATAGCCTGGGTCTCACAGACTCAGTGCCTCCTCCCAAGTTTCCCTTATTCGAGTTGTGGGACTAAGGCCTCTCACTCTGAGTGGAGAGAAAACTCTAAAGCTGTGATTTCTGTCTGGTATCTCAGCTCACAGGAACCATGCACAGGGTATTTCCCCTTCCACTTATTAAATCCCCTTACCAGATGGTATGAAGCATTTTCTGTACTCCTTGGCTTCAAAACTTCATGTCACCTAGGATTCCTTTGATGGCTCAGGCTGATTGTTGGAAGTTCAGCTGAAAATCTGGATTGGGGGCAGGAGCAAGTGGGTTTAGCTTCTCCCTACTCAGCCACCATCTTCGGTCCACATAGCATTTTGACATATCTATCTCTCTTCCTTTTTCAGCAAGTTGAAACAATTTTAAAGCATAATTCACAGTGTTCAGTGTATAATGAGGAGCATTTACCAGAGAAGTGGTTGATTGTGGAATTGTCTAAAACATAGAGATTATCCTTTTGAATACTCTTCTGTCCTCGCTCTTTACCCCACCTCACTGAGCCTCAGGTATCGGAAAGAAATAAGGAAGTACAGAAATATTCGAATTATGTGTGTGGAAGAGATGGAAGCATGGCAACACAAGGATAGATCTATAGCATTTTGAACTTCAAAAATAATTTGGAAGAGATTAACCAAAGAACATACTTGCATGTATGCGTAGCTCATAAACACAGACAACAATCTGGTGAGGGCCAGGGTGGGGCAGGGGCTGGGTGGAAGGGGGCAGAGAGTGGTAAAACGGTGGACATCTGTAATAGTGTCAACGATAAAAAAGAAAATAATAATAATTTGATATACAGTTGGTCTACATTTAGGCTTAATTTTGATTTTGTCACCCTATGGGTTATTTTTCCCAGATTTAGTGAAATTTAATTTACATATAACACTATAGAAGTTTAAGGTATACAATATAATGATCTGACTTACATATATTCTACAATGACTACCACAAAGAAAAGGAAAAATATGTTTCTTTCCTTGTGATGAGAACTTGAAGATTTACTCTGTTAACTTCTATATATCATACAGCATTGTTAACTAGTCACTAAACCTATATAATTTATCAACCAGAAATCTGAATCTCATTTGCTGTGATTTCTTTTGAGAACCTAGCACAGTTAGTCATATTTTCTGGCTTGCTCTATAAAAGCAGAACATAACTAGAAGGAATAAGTCTTCATCAGTTGAAGGCTCTTGTACTTTACCTTGTGTATTTGAGCCAAAGTCAGTACATCTGGAATTAAAATTTAGAGTCTTATATCTTTCAAAAGACTAAAAGCCCAGTGTAAAATCAACAGGAAACTGCATTGACTTATTGGAATGCATAGTAAAAATCATGTGTAAGTTATATATACAATTTATGGTCATTTTTGATATATGTAATATAGGGATCACTTTTTAAATTTCAAAATAACAGACCATGATTTTAAAAATAATAAATGAATTCTAGCTAAAACTTTCATTTGACTTATACTTATTCTAAATGTTACTTCAAAAAATTAACATTTTAAACATTCAAACATTCAAAACTTGTTTTAGTTTAAATAGAGTTTAATTCAGTTAACAGAAAAACAAAAAGAAAGCATTAGAGGTATTTAGGCCTTGGATACAAATGTGAGCTAAGAGTGAGCAGTTATCTAATGACATATCATAACATATACAGGCATGTATACATATACATAGATACATGTGGATCTATATGAAAATATATCTGTGTATATATATTTCATTTTACATTTTTATCATTTTTAAACTTCATATATTGCTTTTGTATTTGACTCTTTAACATAATAAATCTGCAGTGCTTTATTATTCATTGACAATAATATATTTTCACAGCATTAAAAAAAACTTACAAAGTCTACTATGTCATATGCTACTCAATTACAGCTATAGAAATATTCCCAAACTCCAATCAAGATGGAGGCCTAGGTAAACATGCTCACCTGCTCACACAACTACAGCAAAAATTGCAACAAAACTACAAAACAACTATCACCCAGAATCATCAGAAAATCAAGCTGTATGGAAGTCTGACAACCAAGGAATTGAAGAAGTCACATTCATCCAGATGAGTAGGGGGACACATGGAGATGTGCAGAGACACGTGGAGACATGGATATTTAGAAATGTGGTATAGGGGGTATCACACCGACATGTGGTGGATAAAAATTGGATGAATAACTCAAGAGCAAGGGATCCCAGTCCCTCACTAGACCACCCAGCCCAGGGTTCCAGTGCCAGGAAGATAGTCCCCATAACTTTTGGCTATAAAAACCAGTGGGGGTTGGGGTTAAAGAAACAGTGATATTCTCAGGCATCTCCTCTTAAAGGGTCTACAACACACTTAAGACTTTTGAAGACTTGCTCCCTCTGGGCTCCAACACAGAGGCAACAGCTGAAAGGGTACCAGTGCCATAGGGGTAGAAATTGGTGTCTGGCATCAGGGTGAATGCTGGGAGATAGTTTCCTCCAAGACAAAACTCCAGAGGCCAGGCAGTGAGTGGCATTGTCCCCTTTCTGAGCTATCCCCTACACAGAACCACAGAGAGGAGACACCATATTGGAGATTTTATCAACCTGGTTCATATGGGTTTCCCAGCCCTCATGATTACCTAAGGGTCTGCCCCATCCAACTTACCAGTGCTCTTTTCTACAATAGGCCATGCTACTAGAACAGGGAGTCAAACCAGTTCTACCTAACACATAGAAACAAACACAGGGAGGCTGCCAAAATGAGGAGACAAAGAACTGTGGTCAAAATGAAGAACAGAACAAAACTCCAAAAAAAGAACTAAACAAAACAGAGAAGTAATCTGTCAGGTGCAGGGATCAAAAAACCGGTTATATGGATGTTCAAGTAACCTAGTGAGGACCCCAACAGCATAAAAAAGATCCAGTCAGGAATTAAGAATTCATTAATTGAAATAAAGAACAATTAGCAGGGAACCAACAGGGAATGGATTGAGCTAAGAATCAAATCAATTATTTGGAACATAAGGAAGAAAAAATTATTTAATCAGAATAGCAGGAAGAAAAAAGAATCCAAAGAAACAAGAATAGGATAAGGAACCTTTGGGACAACTTCAAATGTACCAACATTTGAATCATTTGTGCTGAAAGGAGAAGAGAAAGAGCAAGAAATTGAAAACTTCTTTGAAAAAATAATGATAAAAAGGAGTCCCTCATTTGGTGAAGGAAATAGATATACAAGTCCAGGAAGCACAGAGAGTCTCAAACAAGATGGACCCAAAGAGGACCACACCAACACACATAATTAAAATGCCAATAGTTAAAGATAAAGAGAGAATCTTAAATGCAGCCAGAGAAAAGCTGATACTTAACACAAAGGAGTTCCTATAAGACTGTCAGCTGATTTTTCAAAAGAAACTTTGCAGGCTAGATGAGACTGGCTGGGAGTATTCAAAGTGATGAAAAGTAAGCACCTACAACCTAGATTACTCTACCCAGAAAAGTTATTATTTAGAATTAAAAGACAAATAAAGTGCTTCCCAGACAAGGTAATGGTAAAGGAGTTCATCATCACCAAGCCATTATTATTGAAATGTAAAGGGACTTATGTAAGAAGATTAAAACTATGAACATTAAAATGGCAACAAATTCAGAACTATCTACAATTGAATCTAAAAAACAAACTAAACAATCAAGCAGAACAGAAACAGAATCATATATATGGAGATCATTTTGGAGGATTATCTGTTGGGAGGGAGGAGGGGAAGATTGGGGGAAAAGGTGCAGGGATTAAGTACAAATTGGTAGGTACAGAATAGATAGCTGGATGTTTTGAACAGTATAGTAAATGGAGTAGCCTAAGAACTTATATGCATAACCCATGGACATAAACTAAGGGGGGAAGGCAGGAGGGAATGGGGAATACTGGGTGGAGGGAGGCAAAGGGGGAAATTAGGACACCTGTAATAGCATAATTAATAAAATATATTTAAAAAACAAATGTTCCCTTATTAACACATCTGAAACTTCTCTACTCAACAATAGAGAATAATATTGCTTATGTTATAATATTTCTAGATGGAACATCAAATCTATTCAGTATATTCCTGGAACCATAAACTTTTCTATCATCAGCTATCAAAATGTTATTTGTTTGTTATTGGAACCCACAGAATGAGCTTCAACAACTTTAGTATTTACATTTTTTACTAATAATCAGATTTATAAAAATGTATGTTCCAATCTAATTCTCTAAGAAGAAATTGTGTTGTTTTGTTGTAATTGTTTGAAATACACAGACATGTTATTCCATATTCATTTTGTCCTATAAATAATATGCTCTGATTTTATCACTAAAAACTACCTACACACTACAAGTTGTTACATATCCTCTGGGAAAAACATATAATGCAATTTCTCTTAATATCATTTAGAATAAAACACTGAACTGTACATTTTTGAAAAGGTTACATTGGTTTTTGATCCATGTGTTCCTTTAAAAACTAATTTTTAAATTAAAGAAGAGGCTAACAAAGTCTTTCGCATGTACTACCCATTTCACTCTCTCATTATAGTTTTGGAAAACAGAATTATTTATGTGTGTGAGCACACAGATGTTCATTCACATGTGTATGTACACACAGATGTGTATAAACCTTCACATGTACATACAGCCATTCAAACACACGTCTGTGGTGCTTAATTTTATGTGTCAGTTTGACTTAGAAATGGAGTGCCCAGACTAAACTCTGAGTGTGTCTGTGAGGTTGTTTCCAGATGAGATTTATATATCCTTGAATTGATGTAGTAAAGCATTATCCAATCCAGTGAATAAAACATAAAAGGCAGCGGAAGGGAGAATTTACTCTCTGTGCCTGACTGTTGAGTTGAAACGTCATCTCTCCTGATTTGGACTGAGACTTACACCACTGACCTGCCAGTTTTCAGGACATACCACAAGCTTTCCTGACTGCAGACAAGACAGCATGGGACTTCTCAGCCTCTGTAATAGCGGGGGCCCATTCTTTATACTAAATCATATGCATATATGTTTGTTTTTCTGTAGAAATCCAATTTGATATGCTTTAGGGACTATGGTTATATGTAAATAATCTGAATCAAGATATATACCCAGTATAGATAATACCTTCTTTTTTATAGGATCTACTACCATATTTCTATTAATTACCATCTATTGTAGTTTGAGGAAGAAGAGAGCAATATCCTTGTTATATGACACAAAACTCTGTAAATCTACTTTTGCCCTCTCCATAGTTTTAAAAAGTAGTGAAAGTAATGGTCTTGGTGAAATGGCATCAGGGCTTAGAAGGGATAAAACAGATCTGTTAGTTTTACTTACCAATAGAATAAATCCTTAAACTTTATACAAGTATTTCTTTGATAAAAATTTAAAGTGATATTGAAGTTTCTGTCTCATTTATTAAGTCATAGTTTAACCACGAGTTCTTCCAGGATGCAGAGCTGCTTCTCTTTACTTTTTAAGGGGCCTGTTGTGTGCACAGATAATAAACAGCAACACAAAGCACATGCCTGGGAGCCCATGCGCACGCACACACGCACAGCCAAAACAAGCGGAGTCTTGAATAGACTGAATATTAATTTGAATCACATTTAAAATATCGTCTTTTAGTAGCAAGGCTACTTCAAAAATCCAAAGTGGAAATGATGTTACGTGAATCACAGGTATGGTTTATGCTGTAAAAACAACATAAAACTCTAATCAAAAGACCCATGCAGAAAGAGGCACAGATGGACATGAGGGGAAGGAACATACAACATAATGCCTTACATTAAAAAATGTGTCTAAGGTTTGCATATTTCTTTTTCATATAATTATCTTTTCTGTTCCAGCCTTTTTGTGATTAACTCACCAGCAACTGGCCTGGACTGAGCTGGCTAAGTGGGCGCCTGTAGTGATCATGAAGAGCTGGGAGAGCTCTTGAGACAGAAGCAAAATGGTAACAGCCTTTCTCTTGTGAGCATTGAAAAGCAGTTTTCCTGTCTTTCATCTCACTTTTCGCTGTAGGTTAAAAAAATAAAAACAAAAGGAAATCTCTCTTTCCAACTGCAAGCTCCTTCTTATTTTAGAGTGTGAGAGGGTAGGGGAAGAGTCTTCCTTCAAACAAATCAGTCTGGCAGCACATCTATTGTAGCAGTTTTGATTCTCACCTTCCCTTGGTAACAAGAATGCTGATTCTGACTCCTGAAGGCTGCTCAGCTCTATGTACAAAGGATGAGAACAGCTAAACACTCAGCCACTGTGAGCCCTGCATCAGCCTCTCCCCTTTCTCCCTGGAGATTTCCTACAAGGCACGTCATTTTTCCCTTGTCCAAATCCTAACATTGTTAGACGCAAGGACCATGTGTCATATCATTTCCTTTTTTATTTTCTTTGTTACTTCTTTTAGCAAAAATAGTGCTATAAACATACTCATTGCTTAATAAATTTTGGCAGAACAGGAGGTTGCTAATAAAGCTGCCTTGAAAATTGAAACATGATTTTGTTCTAATTACTCTGAGACGTTTTTCTCTTCTTAAAGTTTTGTTCCTGCTAGACTTGCTGAAACCTTCTGTCCTAAAGTTACAAGGGTTTGGTATAATTCAGACATGTCTTAAGAACAAAAATGACATCTGAATTAAGAACAACAAAAAAAAAGAAGAACAGGACTGTCATTACTCATCTATGGTGCAGTTTATAGTTTCTCCTAAAGTTGTGGTGCCCCATTCTTTGCAGCAATGTGTACTACATGACTTTACAAAAGAATACTTCCAATTTCTCCTGTTCTCTTGTAAGTCAAGGAACTTTGTTTCCGGAAGCCATGGCACAGGAAGTAGACTCAACCACAGCTGTGACATGCTGGATGGGTCAGATATTACTGAAATTTATTTAACTTAAACACACATGGTAATCACCCAATATACAATTATAATAAATAGTTATCTTTTAAATCAATTAAAATGAGAAAAATATTTTATTTTACCTTCATGTATACTTTTCCCAGTGCTTTTTGTTTTTTAAATGTAGATTATTTATGGCCTATATTATTACTTTTATAGCTGAAGAACTTTTAAAAAGACATTTCTTATCTGACTGGTCTGCTGGCAATGAATTTTCTATTTTGGTGATTGAAAAATTCATTTATTTGTTCTTCACTTTTGCAAGTGATTTTACTTGATCGAGAATTCCAGGGTAATGGTTTTTATATTTCAATATTTTAAATGTCTTACTCCATTCACCTCATGCTTGCGAGCTTTCTAATGAGAAGTCCCCCATGAGCCTTATCCTTGTTTCTGTACATGACTTTTCCGCCTCTTCCTTCTTTTAAGATGTGCTTTATTTAAGTCTTTGGTGTTCTGCACTTTGAATATAATATGCCCAGGTAAAGAACTTTTTGGTATTTTTCCTGTTTGATATTCATATGCTTCCTAGATAAATGTTTAGGTATCTGCCATTAACTATGAAAAATTATTAGTTGTTATTATTATTATTTTAAATATTTTCTCTTCTACTCTTTCTTCATTGTCCTAATATTTTACAAGACCAGTTAACCTCTGAGCCATGGAGCCAACTCTAATATTTTAATTACATGCATATCATTTCTTTGAAATTGCCTTAGTTGGATATTCTGTTTGGTGTTTCTTAAAGCTAACCTTAGTTTTGTTCGGTGTATAGTTAGCCCATCAAAGTCATTTTTCATTTCTGTTTAGTGGTTTTGATTGCTAGCATTTCTTTTCATGTGTATAAGATAAAATTTGTATAACATACAATTAATTATTTTAAACTGCACAATTCACTGGCATTACTGTATTCACAATGTTATGTAATTATCGACTATCGTTTAAAAATTTTTTCATCACTTCCAAAAAAATCACATATGAATTAAGTAATCACTGACATTTTCCCCTTACTCTCCTTCCTTGGTAGCCACTAATCTGCTTTCTTTTCCTATGGGTTTGCCTACTCTGGATCTATCATACCAAAGGCATAATAGAATATCATTTTTGTACATGGCTTCTTTTACTAAGTATAATGATTCTGAGGTTCATTTGAGTTGTAGTATTTATCAGTACTTTTTATGTTTATTTATCAGTTTCTTTTTATGGTTCAATAATATTGAATTGCATATAACCCTAGCTGGTATGGCTCAATGGATTGAGTGCTGACCTGCAAACCAAAAGGTCACTGGTTCTATTCCCAGTCAGGACACATGCCTGTGTTGTGGAACCAGTACCCCATAGGGCAAGAGGCAACCACACATCGACGCTTCTCTCTCTCTTTCTCCTTTCCTCCCCCGTCTCTAAAAATAAATGAATAAAATCTTTTTAAAAAGTCTTAAAAAATTGAATTGCATATACAGGTATCACAATTTGTTTAGCTATTGATGTATATTTGGGCTGTTTCTGCCTTTCAGCTATAATGAACAATACTTCATGTATTGTTATAAACATGAACGTTATAAACATGGATATTATAAACATTCATGAACAAATTTCTGTGTGGACATGTGCTTCAGTTCTCTTTAGTATATATCCAAAAGTGGATTTGCTGAGTCATTAGAAGAGTCTGGGGTTTGTGGCTCTGGTGAGGCAACTCAAGAAACAGCCACCAGGATCCCTGTGCTGAGTCATTCTCCCATAGAGCAGACACAGTTTTTCTTGAGTGGAGCACTCCCCTCTGTGTGGCATCACACTGGGGAAAACATTAGCCTCACCATCTGGACTCCCTCTCACCCAACTCTGCATAGCTTATGTTCTGCTGAGGAGGCAGCTGCCTTTGACAGGGTGTAGAGGTCTGGGCAGACTTAGGGAATGTCAGTGATGTGGTATGGCTTTGGGGTGAGGACCATTCCCCTTCCCCATGAACATGACTGGTGATTCCCCTTCATGGAGATCCCTAGAACCACCCTAGGGGCCTCCAGCAGACCCACCATCTGAGGTCCAGAGGTCCTAGTGGCTTTGCCCTACCAAAGTTGGGACAAAATTCAGAACACACTGATTTGTGTGGCTCTGGTGTGGGGGCCACATCCTCACACTCTACAAAGACTTATTGTCACTTCACCCTTACATGAGATCCACTAGCCCCATCCTCCTGACTCTGGGTGGCCACACCATATTGAATTCTGTCTCTTCCCAGCATAATCTGAGACAGACTGAGTAGTGCGGCTATAGAAGAAGACAGTTTTTCTCTTGCACTCCTGACTGGAGCAGAGCTCTCCCTTCACACAGCCAAATCTCGGTCTGTTTAGGCCTAATAAACTCTGCTCGCCTCACCCTAATGAGCACCTGAGAACCTGCCCCATCACAAAAGTGTGCAAGCACCCAGTGGCGTGGCAGCTAGACATGGTATTCCTGGGGACATTTGCTGAGTAGTCTCAGTTCCAGCACTGACACTGAATTTGAAACTGTATCAGTCTGATGAATACCACTTGATCCTACCTGGTGACTCACTATAAACTTACCTCTTGCAAGTCAAATATCACCAAAAGGTCTTTCAGTGCCAGGGTTTAAAAGGCAGTGGGCATATAGAGATAAGTGAAGGAAGATCCTGAGGTGTCTTGGGGATTTTGCTGACCTGCCCCTGGGCACGGTCCTGCTTATAGTCATCTTCGGTACCTAGCTTAGTCCTTCTGCATATACCCAAGCCCAACAAAAGCAACCACAAACTGTGGATCTCTTGTAGCTTCAAACAGGTTGCCCAGTGCCAGACACAGGCAGTGTCTGATATTTTGCTGCACCGTAGTCCTACCCAAGGGGGCCAGATTCAACATACCCAGTGGCCAGCTTTAGACAACGTCAAAGCAGGAACTAATAAGCTAGTTAGTTTGGATAGATAGCATATCCAAAGAGAGATGTCAGCAAACACCAGACCCTGCTGAGGTGATTCCACTTCATGTGGTCAACACCTGTGCATTACAGTCCACTTTCCTTGGCTGCCAGGTTACTTCAGTGTCAGGTAAACCAGTTCATTATATTAACAATGATAGGACTTTTTCCAGACAGACCTCATATTATTTTGAATTAGTGTTTTGAGTTTCCTTGGATATATTTCCAGAAGTGAAGTCACTGACTGGACCATAAGACAGTTCCGTTTTGAATTTTCAAGGTAACTCCATACTTGTTTCCATAGTATCTACAATAATCTGCATTCCCACCAACAATGCACAAAGGTTCCCTGTTCTCCACATTCTCACCAACACTTGATGAGAGGCATCCTGACAGGTGTGAGATGATATCTCAGTGTGGTTTTAATGTGAATTTTTCTGATAATTAGTGAAGTTGAGCATCTTTACAGATGGTCTGTTGGCCATCTGTATGTCCTCTTTGGAAAAATGTCTATTCAGGTGCTGTGCCCAATTTTTAATTGGATGTTTTTTGGTGTTGAGTTTTGTAAGAGTTCATTATAAATTTTGCACATTAACCCCTTATCAAATGTATCACTGGCAAATACGTTCTTCTACTAAGTGGATTGTCTTTTCATTTTGTTGATGATTTCCCTTGCTGTGAAAAAAGTTTTAGTTTGATGTTGTCCCATTTGTTTATTTTTTCTTTCATTTCCCTTGCCTAAGGAGATATCAGAAAAAATGTTGGTATAAGAAATATCTGAGAACTTAGTGCCTTTGTTTTCTTCTAGGATTTTTATGGTTTTAAGTCTAACATTTAAGTCTGTAATCCATTTAGAGTTTATTCTTGTATATAGTATAAGAAGACAGTCTAACTTATTTTTTTGGCATGTATCTCTCCAATTTTCTCAACACCATTCATTAAATAGACTATCTTTACCCAAGGTATGTTCTTGCCCCCTTTGTTGAATATTAGTTGACCATAAAAGCGTGGGTTATTTCCAGTTCTCTCTTCTATTCCTCTCATCTACCTGTTTGTTTTTCTCAAGATTACTGTGCCTTTTTGGGGTCTTTTGTGGTTCCATATAAATTTTTGGAATATTTGTTCTAGTACTGTGAAATATGCTACTGGTAATGTAATAAGACTTTCATTGACTCTATAGGTTGCTTGGGGTAGTATGGCCATTTTTTCTAATGTTTTAAACATTTATTTTAGTATGGACGTTTTAATGATGTCAGTTTTCTCTATTCATTAACACAAAATGAATCCACATATTTGTATCTGCATTAGTTTATTTCTTCGGTGTCTTATACTCTTCTGAACATAGGTATCTTACATTCTTAGTTAAAGTTATTCATAGATATTTTAATTTTTGATGCAATTGTAAATGTGATTATTTTCTTAGTTTCCCTTTCTGATAGTTCATTATTGGCATTTAAAAATACAACTAATTTTTGGATATTAATTTTGTATCCTGCTACTATACTGAATTTATTTATCAGTTCTAATAGTTTCTTGGTGGATTTTTAGGGTTTTCTTTTTTCTTAATTTTAATTCTTGTTCAAGTACAGTTCTCTGTCTTTTACTCCCATCCAAGTCCATCCCCCAAGTGCTCCCCACCTCCCTCCCATTTCCGCCCCCCCTTAGTTTTTGTCCATGTGTCCTTTATACTTGTTCCTGTAATCCCTTCCCTTTTCCCCTGAAATTTCCTCCCCTCTGGTTACTATCAGCCTGTTTTCTATTTCAATGTCTTTGGTTATATTTTGCTTGCTTGTTTGTTTTGTTGTTTAGGTTCTCACCTGTCAAAGGTGAGATCATATGGTATTTGTCTTTTACTGCCTGGCTTATTTCACTCAGCATAAT